>CM021103.1:564615130-564884952 GCA_007115665.2 Sequoiadendron giganteum | reverse complement strand
GAGGATGCCCCATAGGGACCCTTCCCCTTACAGTACTGGATGGGCTGAGGCACCATGGGTAAGATGAGAAGTTTGAATGATAGATTCTTGGGCTTTCTCCAAGTAGGAATCATTAGACTCTCCAACAAACACCTAGGAGTAGAAGACAATGGTGCCACAACATGGTGAGAGAAAGTGATAGGTGGAAGAAGGTGAAGAAGGGATTTGGGTGTTCTTCTCCTCTTCCCTCTTTCGGGCCAAGGAAGCCTCACACTCCACCTTCATGCAAGCCCTATGTGAAATGGCATAGGGAGAAGAAGGATACCTCACCTTAGGCATTATGCCCCTATTCTTGTACTTTACATAAGTTTAGTACAAGACGTCCATCCTAGGAGGAAGTGAACCGATGGGCACATGCCATGAGTGATCCAGTGAGTAGCCCCCATGTGTAATTAGAAAATTATAGCCGGTTTTATGGACTACATGCATTTTACCCTCATAGGAAAATTTGATACAATTATGAACTACTGAGGAAACTACATTCACAGCAACCAACTAGGGGATACCTAGTTTCACTCTGAAGAGCTCAAATCTTTAGATAATGTGAAAAAGTGCATTTACAAATCTGGATCCAACTAAGACTGACAAGGTGATGCAGCTAATGGGAGGAATGGAAATCACATCATGTGTATGAATATTTCTCCTAGATTTGTCATACCCATCCTTATGTAAGAAATTAATCAGCATAATCTCCTCAATAATGACATTCACCCAACATATAGGGTCAACAAGAACACCCGTATGGTGTTTTCGTTGATATGTGTGGTGATGTATAAGGGAGATGGTTCTCTATTATAATTCATCGACAAGTCCTATGAGGTGAAATTTATGCCAAGGGATCCACTCGCAAGTTGCACAAATGGGATAGTTAGATGTAAAAAGGAGGCCATTTCTTTGTACACTAAATAGAACTTTCACAAAGCCCTCAAGGGTTTCATAACTAGATGGTGGCCCACTTAAGGTTTTATTTTGTGAACCAATAGGGGTCATAGGTTGGGTTGCAAGGCCAAGTGCCTCACAATAGTCACACCCACAACACTTCTAGGATACAAGGAAAATGTCTTTCAAAACTACTAAACAAAACCAAAATGGTTCATGTCAGGTTCACCAAAATGTAGAGGGGGAACAACTACACCAAGGCTCTAGGTCATGGAGAGATGAGAGCGGAAGGCTGCCCTAATCTACCTCAAGTTGGATAGGTTTTAAGTTCAAGGAAAGAGAATGAAGAGTACTCTTTGTGCTTCTATCACTCTACTAACCCAAGAGATAAGTTAGGATTAAGCAAGCAGGTTTTTGGAACCCAAAATGCACCTCAGACAACTCTCTACTAGAGGATAGCAGCCCAGGATAGGGACAACAATGTGGTGCACTGACATCTCACTAATATGTTGACATCTATACGGACAAAAAGTACAAAAGGATAGTGAAAGGTATAATGACCCTATTGACAACTTAGTGGTTGAGGTTTAAAGTGCTAACTAAAATGATAATAGATATAATAAGAAAAATAACTAGAAAGATGATATAGAAGTGATAAAAAAAAAGGTGGTGGAAATGAACTCATGAAGGGTCTAGTTCACCAGCAAGCTCCACGTGAATGTGTACCTACACAAAACCAAGAGAGAAAAAATCTTGGGGTTGTATAGGGGTTTGTTGTAGTCAAACCCCTGCTTTGCTGTTTCCATCTCCATAGACAACCAAATAGATAAAGTGATAGAAATATGATAAAGGAAAAAATGCTAGGACAAAAATTAATTTAACACTACAAGAAACACTATGCTACTCAAATCCAACAACAAAGTAATAAAATGAAAGCGTTACCACCCTTGACCAACGACACTCAAGGCCAATGAGAGTGGAATGCAAGTCCATAGCTATGATAGAGTCGATGTAGCTACAACAACACTAAAAGCAGTATCACAAGACACCGAGCTACAAATTCTATGGTAGATGTAAATAATGATGTAATTTTTGGAGTCGTGAAGCCAATAGTGCAACAATTATTAAGAGTGTGGATAAAAATATGAAGCTAGAGTGAAAGAATCACCAAGAAGATCTCAAAATGTGTGTAGAAGCATGAAGAAGATGGATTGAAAGTGAAAGATAGCCATTTGAAGAAGGTTTGGGAGGGAAAGAGCCATTCAAAGGTCAGTAGTAAGGTGCAAGGGCATTACATTTTGATTCCAATGGAGAACGTAATGCCTCTACATATTCTAGAGGTAGAAATCCTATAAGGATGGCAGCATGCCATGCAAATAGTGGTGTGTCATGCACGTGTCCCCAACATAAATTCCCCCATTGACACTAAAAATAAGCACCAAGTGGATGGGGTACAAAATGAGGAGATGGAATTACTTGGTTGGATTTTCTTTTTCTAAGGTGGAGGGTGCAAAAGGGGAATTCGCAAGAGGGGTGCAAATTCGCTCCTATACATAAACATATGAAAATGTGTTTTTCTCTCCTCTTTTGTTATTTTTCTTTTCATTGATCCCTTTCCCAATATCTCTCCTACTTGTGAGGGTATTTAGGATGCAATCATTAACAATCATGTTTTTTCTTCTCCCAATATCTCTCCTATTTGTGAGAGTATCTTGGTGTAAGGATCCAATCATTGAGATTCATGAGAATCATGTTTGTTCCTCTCCCTAAATCTCTCCTACTTGGGAAGATATTGTGGAACAAGAGGATGAAATAATTGATACATTTTCAAATTATAGTAAGGTCGCTTACATGGATGAAGGTTCAAAATAGATATTAGGTCCCCCATTGATAGAAGATTGCCAACAAGAGGAAATTATACACCAAAATTTAATAACTGGACCTCCAAAAACTCATTTAATTATTTGAAATCCTAAACCACCTCTAATTATAGGACCTCCTCAACCTCATGGTCATATCCTAAACTTTACAAAATAAAACACTAGTAATCATGTGCAACAAGATGTGTTGAATCAACCAAGTTATCGCATAGTTTCTCACATGTATAACACTAGAAATAAGAAACCAAAACAAACAACATCCATTCTATTACTTCAACCATATCTCCCACCCCCACCTAGTCTTCCTTAGCATAGTGGTAAAGAATATGATATTTTTCAGAAAATTCATAATACTCTATCCAACATATCCCTTTGGTATTTGATTCAAACACCACCAACATACCATAAGATTCTCCAAGAGGCTTTATAGAAGATTGATATCTCACCTTCTATCAAACCAATTGATATAACAACCTTGATTGATTGTATGCAAACATAAAAGTTGGATATTACTTTTCACCAACATGAATTTCCCTTTATTGAGATCCAAAACAAACATGAGTCTCTAATGATAATGGTTAGAATTAATAAAATGTGGCTTAGACATACTATTTTGAAAACGGATCAGGTCTTAATGTTTGTAGCATAGATCTTCTAGATAAACTTGGTGTGGATAAGAATCTAATAGAACCTAATATTCTTGCTATTTGTGTCTTTGATAATGTTAGTAGGAAACCATTATGGATAATAAAACTACCCATTAAGGTAGGGCCCATGGTTTTTCCTACCCCTATCAATATCATGTTGAAACCACTTTCATATAATTTTCTCCTAGGTAGACTATGTATTCATTCCATAAAGGGAATCCTTTCTACTCTCCACCATGAGATGAAATGTGAATATAATAACATGATGTATGGTAAAAGTAGATTAAAAGTGATAATTCACAAATTGAAGTTGAAAATGACACTTACAACTCTCTTAATACTTTGACTTCAAAGGTGGAACCCATAAATTTTGAAGATAATGATGATTGTATTTCACCTATAACAAAACTTTTAGATAATAATTGGGGGTCGTTAGATTTTGCACCTTGTTTCAATGAGGAGTCTATAATATCACCACAAAAGTCCAAAGATTTGAATACACATAATGATCATGATATTTATTCATATTCAAACACATGTTTTGGTGATGATTAGGATTCTTTAGATTTTACATCCTCCTTTATTGGAGAGTACAAAATCTAACAATCTAAATATAAGGATTCTTATGTTTCATTTTCTCGGTCTAATTCTACAAATCCAAAAATATCACACCTTGATGGTGATGTGGACTCTTTAGCTTTTGTACCTTGTATGTTGGTGATTCATAACTTTAATAAACTTAAAAAGGATTTTTATTCTTCTAAAAGAATCAATTATTCTCATGATCATTTAGCTATTATTTCTCCATCTAAGTTGGAAGAATGTTATGGGCTTGAATATAAAATTCTTTCTAAAAATGGATATAATGAAAACATGGAGCAAGGAGTTAAAGATCATGTGAAGTCTATGTTGTATCTATCATAAAGGGGTTTAGGTTTCCAAAATTATTCTTCATCTTCATATCATCTACCATTATCTACTATATTCAAAAAATCATGTGGTAAGTGAGCAAGATTTTCTTCACAAGATATTTTTTTTCTACTACACCTTTATCAAAGAAAGAGCATATTTTGTTGGGCTTATCAAAGCCCATTTGATTACTCTTCCTTCTCAAACATGTAATAAATTTTATAACAATAACTCATTTTGTGCATATCATCAAATGCATGGTCATTTCACAAATGAATACCAAGCCTTGAGCACCTAATCACTCTAAATAATGATGATATCTTTTATGATGTTTGTACTCACTATGTGGCATTTTTAGCTTCATATGTTTTCTCATTTCCATTCATGGTGGTACAATATTAAGTATAAGCATATTTTGTCTATGGTAGCAACATGATTTTATTTGGTGCAGTTTTCTTTGCATTTATTGTTGGGGGGAAAGGATAACTAGTTTTTGGGAGGTGTGTATTTTTTGTAAGGATCCCCTCTTCCCCCTCTTTTCCTTCAAATACCAACATAGCAAGTATGTTGACATTTTAAGGGAGGTATATTACCCCTAGCCATTTCATTGTTATCTTGTGAGATTTGACTTATTGACATATCTTTTTGGTTGTGGTGTTATTTATAATGCCCCCTGATGCATGGTTATAAATTAGTCCCTTGTGGCATTGAGAATTTATTAATCCCCCATGACATTAAAATTTTATGTGCTCCCTAAATCATTATTAGAAAAGTAGTTGATGGATTTTGCAAAATGGAGCTTATTGATTCATGAATTTGAGCACTTGTACATGACCACCTAGCATAACACACCTTGATTTATAGTTGATCCATGTGTTTCATGAGTGACTTAACATCCATATGAGAGCACAATTTTTTTTAAACAACACATTTGATGGATAATATTTGGTATTTGAGACAAATTTAAGACCAGGGTCTCTTTACCTTACTAACTTCAATCCCTTTTAGTAATAAAATGTGTGTTTGTGTTTTGATTGTCTTATTGTTTATATTGTGTTTACATCATATTTACATTTCATTCATATTATGTTTCTCTTTGCATTATTTTTATGTTGTGTGTCTTCATTGTGTATGATTCATGTTTGCCATGATGTATTACATCTCATACATGTGTGTTCCTTTATGCTCATGTTGTCTTGCGATAAGATCTTGAATATTGGGGGCTAGCATGTCCCCTTGATTCAATTTTATTCTATCTCTTCAAAATTTAGATAATTGAAACCATCTTGACATATTCTTACTTTAGTGTGAGTTTGAGAGTAAATTCATACTCTTACTAAAGTAGGGGCTAAATGTAGCATAAAAAATTGTCACCCTTGACAATTTAACACCAGGTTTTGCTTCCCCCTACATGCTTGGACCTAATTATGCATTAATCACCCATTTATAAACACTCGAAAAATCAAACATGGAAAATCAAATTATACATTTAATATTTTCCCGTGATAATTACATGTGTGTTTGTGTTTTGATTGTATTATTGTTTACATCATATTTACATTTCATTCATATTATGTTTCTCTTTGCATTATTTTTATGTTGTGTGTCTTCATTGTGTATGCTTCATGTTTGCCATGATGTATTACATCTCATACATGTGTGTTCCTTTATGCTCATGTTGTCTTGTGATAAGATCTTGAATATTGGGGGCTAGCATGTCCCCTTGATTCAATGTCATTCTATCTCTTCAAAATTTAGATAATTGAAACCCTCTTGACATATTCTTACTTTAGTGTGAGTTTGAGAGTAAATTCATACTCTTACTAAAGTAGGGGCTAAATGTAGCATCAAAAATTGTCACCCTTGACAATTTAACACCAGGTTTTTCTTCCCCCTACATGCTTGGACCTAATTATGCATTAATCACCCATTTATAAACACTCGGAAAATCAAACATGGAAAATCAAATTATACATTTAATATTTTCCTGTGATAATTTTAGACCCCAAAAAAGGTTGATCTAGTCTAGGGTACACTACACCCTAGACCACCTAATTTGACCCCAAATTTGAATATGTCGATGTTAATAGTTTATTATTTAAATTACCATTTTTAATTGTTAGCTATAGACATTTGAATTATGGGAAATTAGAAATTTTTTATATAAATACATAGTATTTTCATCATTTAAAACCATAAGGAGAGCTAGCACTTCAACTGAGCAAATAAAGTATCCTAAAATCAATCAAGAGCAATCAGGAGAATAATTATCAATCATTTTAGTAGCATTATTACAACACTTTTATTAATCAATTTCAATCTTGCAAGACATCAAGATGAAGAAAGCAATTATTTTGAAGGAGCTATTATGATCAATCATGCCAAATCATGAAGATGTATTGATTTATCTTTTGCATGTTGGTTGCAACAATTTATTGTGTATGTGATTTAACCTCTTAAAATCTATCAAGCAATCAAGGAATTCACCCATCAACATAAATTATCTTGTGTGTGGCATCTCTTCTTCAAGGGTTTTCACATCAAAAAACATTATCATTTATCATTTATTACTTTCAATCAATTATTATTGTTTTGGCCTCTACCCGATCTAGGGCATGCGCTCTTGATCATTATCAATTACTATATGTGGAGGTAGAAATATGTACATATAGTTTGACTTAGACAAGCCCCTATACAACACATCTCCCCTATTTTCA
This sequence comes from Sequoiadendron giganteum, assembly GCA_007115665.2. Lineage (NCBI taxonomy): Eukaryota > Viridiplantae > Streptophyta > Pinopsida > Cupressales > Cupressaceae > Sequoiadendron > Sequoiadendron giganteum. The sequence continues at coordinate 564,877,881 of CM021103.1, read as the reverse complement.
TGTGAGTAGATAGAATTTGAATGTTTTAGCAAAAGACAATTTGGGAAAATGGAGTGTCGACTACAACTTTAGTTCAAAACTTTTAGATTTTAAAAAGTAGGAGTTATTCTAGGGCATAGGGCACCATAGACCAGATAATTCAACCTCAAAATTCAATCCTAGTTTCCCCTGTATATCTCAATTTCAGATATGAATTTGTTTTGTAACTTTCTATTTTTTTCTATCTACTACATTACATTTTCATATCTAGGGTTATATGTCAAATAGGCTTGTCAAGACACACGTCAAATTTATCATTCACACAACTCAAAAACAAACATGAACACTAAGGGATTGTATCTCCATTGTGGCAACAAGTTAATCATCAAACCATAGTCAATTTATGTTTAGTGTCGAGTCAAGTGAAAATGAAATAATCCTAGTTATCCTAATTGGATCTAGGATCACTTTTCCTACTCAACACTAGAATACACTAATATTATCATATATTTGGTAGCTAATTCAAAGGGATATAGGTTGGCTAATGGATTTAGCTATACGTACTAGATAAATTCTTCCTCACTATAATTCTAGAGGAATCCTAGAACTTTGACCCAAATAGGTACTTTTTAAAAAAATCCTAGAGAAGAGATAGGGTTTACAATCGAAACCTTAACATAATCATTTTTAAGTGAGAATGAGATGAGGAAAAACCATTTAGCTAGAAATACAACCTCCACAAAACCTTTTTGCTTTCATTTACTACTTCACAATTTTCTAAAGACATCAATGTTGAACCTACTCTCCATGAATTTACATATTAGAGTGTTCTCCAACTGCACATTTTCTTCACCAACTATCTTATCTAAAAAACTTAGAGAGATGATTATATCTTCAAGAGATGGATTAAGTTCGTAAGCTAATTGATCTAAATAAATGTGTTTTTTTCCTATTAGTCTCTTTGCCTATTAACTACCAAAAAAATATTGACCCTAAATTATATTTTATGAGTTGATAAAAATCCTTATCATTCTTGTTGTGTGGGATTCTCAATGGACCCTCCCTTCTTGACTAAAAATAAAATTTCCTATTGGGATCATTAAGTTCTTTATACTTCTCCTAAATTTGTAACCTTTTCAATATTTCTTGTCCATTTCCTATTTCAAAACTCCATATTAAAAAACCTACAATTATCCATGTATTAAAATTTATTCATAATTCGTTTTATATTAAAATATATTTCTTGTAAAATACTATTGTTATTAGTTTTTGTGGAATAATATTTTCAAATTAAATGGTTAATAAAATAACATGAAAAATTAACCTATAATTATTTTTTATTAGGAGAATAGGTTTTGAAGGGGTCCTGAAACCCTCTACAAAATTAGTTGGTTGCTAACAGTTATCTTCGAAAGTTGCCCTAAAAAGGGAAGCGCATGATATAAGCGTTTTTTAGGGTTGCGAAGAAGTTTGATGTGAGTGTATTGTTGGAGCGTTTTGATGCTGCCGCATTTTGTCTTCAAGTGTTGGAAATCTCCTGAAAGAACTTGCATTGCAAGTGTGTTGTAACCGTTGTGTTGAAGATAATACATTGTGCAGGTTTTGGAGTGTTGGGGTTTTTTACCGAAAGGTTTTCCCCAGGGTAAATCATTGTGTCATTCTTCATTTTCTGTATGTATGGTATATTGCTGCAATATCTTTGTTAAGTAGATTAACGAATCTGAAATTGTAAGGGTTTAAAACAAATTTGCACCATACTTTCCTTAAGAGATTAGTGTAGGAAGCTGTTTCCGCACCTGAGTTTCCTTACAACTATGATATCTAGCATGTTAATTTGGTTTCATAGTGTTTTATTGAATATTTTTTCTTAATCAAGTTTTGAAGTCAAACTAATTACGATTTAGACATAGGTGTACCGTAAACAACATAATTTTTTTGTATGTATCAAAATTCAAATTTTTTTAGAATTTTCTTTTATAATCTAATACTTTTTCACATGTGAAGAACAAAGAGCTTGATTTTTGGTGAAAACCTACATTCACAAGAAATAAAAAATAAATATAATAATAAAATTAAATGTATTTAAAATTATACTTTTTGGGAAGATTATAATAATGACTACATATTTATAACAAATAAATTTCAAATGAATTCATTTGATCCCCCAAGAGGTAAATCAAAAGTTGTTTTTTATCAACATTTTGATAGGTGTAAAGGAGAATCTATTATAGGTATGGTTTAAAACTAGTGGGGTTATATCCAAGGGGGTTTGATCTAAGGTGATTTGATCAAACCCTCTTCAATTATAATCCTCTAAATGGAACTTTTCAAGGATTAAATCATTATATTTTTAAAAAATATGTGATTTCAGCAAAAAACAAGATGTCCCAAAAAGTGTAAACCACTATTGTGGGATCACCCTTGAGTGAAATGATAAATGACAATGTTACCTTGATTTGAAATCCTTGATGAAGTAATGCCACACCATAAGTTGCAAATTTTTTTTATTAAGGGATGCCTTGATTGCTTGATAGACCTGCAAAAGGTTAGTTCCCAAAATACAATAGCTTGTTGTAGATATCATGTAGAGGATAACTTAATACTTCTCCATAATAATTGTGTAATAATAACTTAGCATTCATAGTTTCCTTCTAATGTTCAAAATAAGAGGGGAAACATGTTTATATATGCATTTTAATTAATATTTTTGGGTAGGGGCCAACCCATGATCATTTTTAAGTCACAAAAGGCTGCCAATTAAATTTTTTAAAATTTTAAAATCCACTTTTTGGTCAAGTGCACCTAGCACCCTTGACTAATGCTTTTTCACCCAAATTTCTATGGATGATGAGGATTTAAATATATTTAAATATCTAGCCCCAAAATGAGTAAATTATTATTATAATTAATGTTATAAGAAAAATAGAGTGTCAAGGTACTATGAAATTATCAAGCGTGACCATTTTTGATGCTATAGATGGTTAGAATTGTGCATTAGGATGATTGAGGTACAAGCAATTAGTTTAACATATCCCAAAGATGAAAAATAGATATGATTCAAATTATATGATGATTTCCTCATCAAAATGAGGAAGATTCATGTTTCCCAAATAAAATAGAAAGAAAAATTTGATACTACTAAGACTCCTTTAGTACCAAAGGATACAAGTGAGATGAATTCTCAAGAACTATCATAAATGGAGAAAATAATCACTGCCTTAACTTTGACTAGTGAAGAAACACAAGGTGTCTTTTAGAAAAATCTTCCTCTAGAACAACAAACATAAACAGTTATAACATACACTATTTAGAGACCAGCAAAGAATAAAGGAAAAGAATAAAAATGAAATGATAAGCAAGTGGAAGTAAAGACGCCCTCTGCTTCTCCTATCAATATAAAGCTTCTATCTTCAACTTTAGTATCACATTCTATGAGGATTATAGAGAAAATAGAGAAGGCATAGTTGGCAAGGGAAGGAGAGATATTTAGTGATATAAAAGAAATTCCAGCTAGACAAACTCCATTGTCACCACCTATTCCATTACAGTCACGAGAAATTGAGAATAATATTGACAATGCTAGCCTATTGCAAGTTTAGTGGGATTTTAGTAAAATAGAACATGTTCAATATAGTAAGAAGAATGATGATAAATGTTTTGAAACTATTTCTATAGTAATTCAAAAGGTCATCTTGGAATTATCTCAAGGGTTATTCTAACCTAACAAAGAGGATTTTGTGAGTGTTGAAATCCACAAAGAAAGAAACACATAAAGTCCTCTAAATAAATAAATGAATGAGAAAATAATTGGTGACATAGCACCTATAAAATAGGTTCAAGATGAGATTGATCAATAAGTGTCTCATGAAGAAGAAATGAACACCAATAATGAGGTACCTATTGACATCGATCAATCTAAATTAGCTAAGAAGGAAGAAAGTTATAACCTAGTAGGACATGATTCATCACACCTTGATTTCCAACAAGTAAAAGATGTTCCAAGCTTTGAAAATTTAATAAAGGAAATCCATGAAGAGAAAGTAAGTATTGAAAGTATCTCAACTATGAGAGAAAAAAACAAATATGTGGGATGGAGAAAAATACCCCATCCTGGTTACTGAGTAAATTTTAGTCCAAGCCACCAATAGAAGTAGTTTGAATTGACTTGAAAAGCATAGTGCAAAATATTGAGACCCCAAGGTCTAATAAAAATACTAGAACCTTATATTCAATAACAAGAGATGCTATTTGTTCCAATATTACATAGGTTTTGAAACCACTAGTGCAAAAGGATAAAAATGATATGACTCCTATGGACTATCAATTAACAACTATAAATCTAGGTCATTCTACTAGGGAGAAGGAAATAATTGAGATTAAATCCAATATGGATGCAATGACCTAACAATAATGGAAAAATGTGAGATGAATAAACAAGAATAAATAACATAGGTTATTGAACTCCAAGATTATATCAGTAGTTGGTTGGACCAAACATGAACATTGAAAAAAATATTTCTAATAATGTGCTACTTTTATGAGATGAAATAATATCTTTGGATAAAATGAAACATGAAGCCAAGGTGATAGAGAAATGGATAAAATAGCTAATGACAAAAAAATAAGATATATTCAAAGTTATGAAATTGAAATATATAGAGAGGCATTTAATTAGGAGAAGAAAGAAACTAAACTCAAGAATAATTGTGATGATATATTAGAGAAAAGAAATATAGAGCTCACAAGGTTAAAGGAAATAGAAAAATTACATGATATCATAATATTAAAAGATAACATAACAACACATGATATTATCCCTAAACTAAGGACATGGGTAGAACTATCTAAAGATTCAAAAACATATTGATTGAATAATGTTAGGGTAAATGGAATCCCTACAAAAAATATAAAATGATCTAAGGTATGAAGATTTAGCCATCATTGATGTGATAAAAATTAGAGATAATATCTTACATGATTTGTAGGATCATGAGCCTATTTTGAGTAAGTTCAAGGAATTTTTTTTTTCCAAAGCCTTAGATAATCCCATTAATAACTTGAATGATGATATGTTGATCAAAGTAATGGGGAAGAGAATGTTGATCAAAGAATATAACAAGAAAACTAAGGGAAGAAATTAAAAGATGGTTGAAATAATGAATTCTTATGACACATATAAATAAAGATAGAATATTTCCTAGGACCTAAATAGAGAAGGGATCAACAAGGTGTTAATAGATTTTACTAACTACAAAAGGAAGGAATTTTCCTTGGAGAAGGAATTTGCAATCAAAGATGATAGTGAAGAAAAGTAAATTTTGTTTGTTACTCAATTTTATAGATCCTCAACTATCATTTGGTTTTATCATAATGACTAATGATTTCAATCATTTTTGGATGCAATATTTTCTTGTAACATAACTAAATTATTTTATGATTTATTCAAGATTTTAATTCCAATAGAATATGTTGCTAGCTAATAATTTTGTAAAGGACTGAATGTGTAAAGGAATATACTTCAACTCAAATGCAAACATGTTGATCCTTCGAGACTATTCCCAAGTACCTATTATAATATGTTTATTCCCAAGGAATATCCTACCATGCTATTTTGATGAATTTTGAAGCATTGATATTGTAACTAACTATTGGCACCTTGTGTCTAAAAACAAGCCATGGTTATTCTTTTGAAAGGGGATTAGAAATTGAAACACCAAAGCATAGGTTGGTTCACCAAAATGGATTGATGAAGCAATTAGGAACCTATTTTCCTTTATTTCATTAGGAAATGAGAGCCTCACAAAGAATTGATTAACAACCCTTGGGTGAATCAACCCTAGGTGGGAATCTGTAGGTTTCCTTATGCTTTGAGGATGGGGGTCAAGGTCAAATAACACTTTGGGGAGAAAAACTAAAAATAGAAAATAAACAAAAAAATACAATCTAACACTTGAAATAGAAATATTAAGCTCAAAATGATAGAACTAGAAATCAAATTGTAGATCAGAGAAGGACAGAAAAATGTATACCAATCACCAAAAGTGCTTTTTTGAAGCAGATCCGGGACTCATTTTCCCATGGACGAATGGGTCCTGTAAGATGGGGAAACACAACTCTAGCCTGGATAAAGTGACAAACACAATACTTCTAAGCTAAAAACCTCATCTAAAACAAGAGAATACAAACAAAGAGAGAAATCAAAATGAAAACAAATGAATCACTCCCCATTGCAGTTGATTCACTTCTCTTGTCTCTCCTATTTCTTCTTTTTTCCAATATTTCCCTTAGATTTGTTGTCGAAGTTGTGCAAATACCTACAAATAGTAAGCAAGAAAGTTGTAGAAATATGGCTATAAGGTAAAAATGGAGGAGAATGGCTTCTTTTATAGACATTCATTTGAATGGAAGAACGAGATTAATCTTCTAGAAAGATCCCAAGATCAATGGTGGAGGATTGATGCACCAAGAATATTCTATTCATGGGAGGGCTATGACACTGACGGCTATGATAGAGATGGTTGTGACAAAGATTAATGAGCAAGTGGAGGGATAATGCATGAACTAAAAATTGAAAAATAATTAATTCATGAGAAAGAATCTTTGACCAAGAGGAGGCATAAATAATTTATTCAAATTATTTATTTGAGAAAAAGGAAAGTGGAGATTCAATTAAAATGATTTTCATAATTATTTTAATTAAATGAGAGGAAATGTGAAAAGAGGTATTAAATAATTAAGTTGATTTAATTATTTAAGACAAAATACACATGGAGGACGATTAAATAATTTTGATAATTATTTAACAAATGGAAGAATTAAAAAAGGGAGTGAATAGTTAAATAATTATTAATTTATTATTTAATCATAGATGAAAGATGACAAGCAAATAATTAAATAAATAATTATTCATTTAATTATTGAAGAAAGGGGGATATTAGTGTATTTAATTAATAGAGGAATATGATCAAGAATAATCAAATAGTTAAAATTATTTAATTATCAAAGGATGACGACCAAGAAAAATGGCGCTCACAGACTTAGGACATTTTTCAATGTCTAAATTTTTCCCCTCTTTGATATAATGCATTTCATCACATTGTGTCAAAGAAATTCAGACAAAGGATGCCCTAGTGAAGTCAGGGTATAGGTATGCCCCCTCGGGAAAATTTTACAATTTTTTTTAAAAAATTGGAAAATTGGAAAATTATCCCGATAAGACAAGTTGATGGCCAAGAATCCAATGTTGAAGATGGAATTAAGTTTTGAGGTCAATAAAGGGGTCAAATTTGGGTTCAAAATCATCAAAAGGTGCATCCAATAGACAAGGCAGGTGCAAAACTCTATTTTTGAACCTATAAATAGAAATTTGAGTCTAAAAAAGGGTCATTTGTCCATTCCTATTTTTAGAAAACTTGGAGCTCTTAGTGATTTTCCAGCGAATATGTCACGTATTCCAAAGGCCGCCCATCGTGCATATTGCATCCATAGATACCGTCGTCCTGCGGGAGCGCCTGCCTTAGTACGTATGACAAAATCAACTTTTAATTTTTTCGTTTTTCGCACATTTAGATGGGGAAAATTTTTAGCATGTAGTTACGTTGCAGAATTTTGTGATGCAATTGTGTGCACGTTCGAGGTAGATGATAAGTGGTTCACTGCAATCATCTCATCATGACACAATTGATCTAAGGTTATAGAAGGGGCGTTCACATCATGATGCACAAAATGATACAACGCAAGTGACTTTTTGAGCCGCATATTTGGACGGGAGTGATGCAAGCGACAAGCTACAATGCAAGTGATGTACGAAATGACGCATGTGATAGGTGAGTGATGCAATTACAGTTGCAAGCCAGTGGATAATATGTGTGATGCATTTAAAAAACTACGATGTAATTTCCTATTTAAAAATTTGACCCATATTAGGATATTTTGAGTTGGTCAACTTAGGTTCAATTGGTCAACTAGAGCTCTTGGATTGACATAATGGTTTGCTTGATGATTTTAGGAGCATCTACCTCCTATTTATATGCAAGATTCGAGACCAGATGTTTTCCAATTGTGGGACTAGTTGGTCGATGAGGAGAGATAGCCATTGTTGGACCTAGTTTTTTTTTATGTCACCTATATGCCCATGATTAGGGAAAATAGGAGCATGTTGACAACATTGGCAGAGTGATGGAAATCTAAGACTAGCAACTTCCACTTGTTGACAAGGGAGGTGATAGTCACCCGAGAGGTTGTATATAGGATATTGTGACTTCTGATTCATTGTGAGTGGGTACACTATGTCCCTAGGCAAGGATTGTAGGGATTGTACGAGTACTATGATTGTGATGATGATGCAGAGCTTGGGATACAGGGGTATGAGATCAAATGGGAGACCCTTGTCGAGTTATATAACAAATATGATTGCATTATATGCACCTTGATAGTAGGGGTGATAATTCCTAGCCGTAGGGGTCATGGTTTCCTAGTAGGCTAGGGAGAGATGCTCAGATCGATGGTATGGTTCAGGATAGTGTTATGCACGGGGGCCATGTCTGTTGGCCATACTTTACTTCTAGCTCCACAATATTTCTTATAGGGGAGGACATAGTCTGGGTTGTGGTGTTACATTACTGACAGTATGGGCTTGGGAGCACATAGCAATGTTTCAACCTTCGGTGGTGCAAAAATTGGCCGCAAGAACTCCATACTCTTATATGTATCAGGGGTCCTTAACATAAAAACATGTGGGGGATGTTGGTTACTGGAGGCACAAATTAGACACAATGGTCAGTTTCACTTGGAGGCCATACATGATTTATGATTTATGGATCGATGAGGATGATCACCTATCATGGTGTCGAAAACCTAGATATCTCATTGGGTGCATAGTGCAAATCCAACATATCATCAAGATGTATCTCCTAGAGAGGGTCAAGAAGTAGTTCAAGGAGAGGCAAGGTGTTCCAATTGGTATGACAGAGTTTGCACGGTCCTCTCGAGAGGTGCATCCATGGGGACCTCAAATTTTTGTGACGATAGCTGATTAGGAGATTGATTCCCTACATGTATTGGATTGGGAGTGGAGAGGAGGGGATGCCAATGCAGGTACGAAACAAGAGTATGATGCCTGGTGGTTGATCCACAAACTAGTACTATTGACAGATCCATAGCAGCCAACGTCGGTAGAGCAACGAAGCAAGGGACCAAGAGGCCGACGAGGGGACAGGGGTCAGAGGGGTAGAGGGAGAGGAGATGGTGGATAGGGGGATGGAGGAGGATGGGGAGATGATGGGGGAGATGCACGTGGAGGACAAGGAGGATATCGATGGAGGGAGAGGAGGGATAGAGAGCGACAGGTGGTGGGACAGCTACCACCGATCAGGGAGGAGGAGGAGATGGAGGAGGATTACTCGGAGGAGAGGGTAGTAGCAAAGGTAGCAGTGCAATAGGGGGAGAAACATGCATATATTCCCATATTGGAGGTGGCATAGCCAGAGGTTGAGGCTATGGAGGTTGAGGCAGGGGGAGAGGGGACATAGGAGGAGAAAGCCAAGGAGGAGGCAGAGATGGATGAGGCAGAGAGATTCCTCCAAGAGAGGATTATTCAAAGGATGCAAGATGAGGAGCCAAATGAGGTAGGGGTTGAAGGAGATAAGGGATCCGTTGAGCATAGTATAGTCATCTTACAGGTGTGGATAGAGGCTTTAGAGGCAGAACAAAGGACTGTGACTGTAGAGAGGGACGACGTTGAGGCCAAGAGGGATGCTTTTTAGGTTGAGAGAGACCTAGCTATGATTAGTCAACATGAAATAGATCAACAAATGATTGAATTTACAGCTACATGTAGTAGGTCTGTTGTAGATGTCGTGCAAGAGTATGCTAGAGTGAGCAGAGCCATGCAATAATATAGAGATCTATATGAGAGAGTGGTACTGCCAAAGAAGAGGGAGCCCAAATTTTTAGAGATTAACAATGGCTCACGAGGCAGGTCACACAACAAGACACAAAGTAGGCGTACACAGAGAAGGTATGAGGGTGAGACTTTAGATTCTAGATGGGCTACACCATATGATAGGCCTCCTACCATAGAGCATAGGTCAAGAGAGTCACCGCACAAGGAGGACAGGGATGCCCTAGGGATAAGGGATCAAGGAAGTTCAGGCTAGGGCATCCTTTTATTTATCATGTTATATGGACACTTACATTTTTTATTATCAAGCCTATGAGATCCATTTTTATTGGACACATCTTGACATTGTACCCATGACACTTATTTTTTGAGCGATATATATGATATAATTTTGGCAGTAGTTTATGATATGCACTATTATATGATTATGCTTTTATGTTCATGATGATGAAATGCTATGGATGTTCATGCTTTGATGATGATTTTTATTGATGCATTCTATATGGTTATGTGATGATTTAGTATGCTCTATGATTACACTAGTGTGACTATGTTATGAATTTTTATGCTCTATATGATATGTATGGATGGTAAATGCAATATGGATGACCTAATTTGATAGTTGCAATATGATATGATGATTTGATGTATTTATGATTATAGATGTTTATATTATCATGATATGTATGAATGGTGAATGCACTAGAAATGACCTAATGTTATGAATGTGATGTAATATGGAGATGCAATTTAATGTTAATGCAAAATGTGATGATTTAGAATGCCTAATGTGGATGTAAAATGTGATATGCAATATGATATGTATATGTATATTACGATATGTCATGTATGATGTGTTGTTATTGATGGGATGAAAGGTGTATGAGATGTAATGCAGTGTGAAGTTAAATGTAATGCTATGTAATATGATGAATGAACTATGATGTGATATGCAATGCAATTTCATAATTTGTTATAATATGATGTAATATACTATTAGTTCGATATGGATGATTTTTTATGTTTTTGTGTTCTTTTATGCAAAAATTTGTAGCTTAAAGTGATAATGTTGCCTATGATGAAAATTCCCTCTATGATGTTGTCCAACATGAGTATGAAAGATTTTTGTGTGTGCCATAGGACTCTATCAAGATGTAGACAGAAGAAATGTTAGCGCAAAAGAGACAAAAGTTAGCGTGATAGAGGGAAAAGGAGGTGGTATGTTAGATGGGAAATGAAAAGGGACCAACTTTCATGCTTTTATATTTATCAATGAGTGTCAAAATTGTCGCAAATGGAGAACAGACACCATGGTATGACATAGACCAAGGTGTGCAAGGTGACCATTTTTGAGACAAGTAGTCAAAAGACAAGCAATTCCCCAGCTCATACTAAGGACCTAATTAACTCAATCTTTTTCCAAGATAAACTGCAGACAACAAGCAAAGAAAAGAGGTCATGATCCATCATCATCCCTATGAATCCTTTTTTATAGGACATCCTTAAGGTAACTAGTAACATGACCAAAAACCAATAAAAAAGATAAGACAAACATAGACCAACAAAGTGTTTGCCAAAGAGACAATGTTTTATAGTAATATTTGATAAGACTACTTGAGTTGATTGATTAAGCTGACCAAGATGACAAAGTTTGATTGATTGTTTGACAAAATTTGATTGATAAGTTGAAAAAGGTTGACCAATTGATTTGATTGACTATGCCTGCTTTTAGGAAAGACACATCCTAATTAAGGTAAGATTAATTGACAAGATTGATTGATTTTGATAAAGTGTGATTGATATGACTGATCGATGTGATGATGACTATTTTTCAGGAAATGCATATCAAGTAACACACTTGATAAAGTTGACCAAGTGGAAAGTGTTGACAAAGCACCTAACTGCAAGAAAGACACATCTTCCTTAAGGTGAATGAATGGATTGACCAAATACAAAGTCTAATCTTAGGAAGGACACATCTTGATAAGAGATGAGATAGGACTAAATGAGATGAATGACATAATGCCCCATTCCGATTATAAGATCAATGACTAGATTGATTGATTGATGATCAGAGGATTGACTGATAGGGAAATGGAAGATTTTTTTGGTTTTGTTTAATTGTTGATTCATAATTTGGTGTGAATGATTATTGCTTGCGGACCAAGGAGACAACCAGACTTGACAAACCCTAAAGGAGTGACCTAGGTGGCCTCGGGGGCTCATCGATTGATGGAATTTCCTATGTTATACACGTAAAGACCTCATAGTTCGACACAACTTGGCTTTTCCTTATTTGACAAAAGGTAGAGTCATGCTTTTATTGTTTGACCAAACCTAAGAAGACTAACCTAATGTCTCGGGGGCTCATTTAAGATGAGTCTTGCCTATGTAGAAAATGCATAGAGACAACGTAGTTTGACCCTACTAACACAAACTGGCTCAAACTTAGAATTAGACTATTTTTTTGGAAAAAATTTTAAAGTTTTCTGATGTTTTTGGATTTTTGAAGGTTTTATGATTTTTTTTTATTTTGATGTTTTATGATTTTTTGGATTTTGATTTTTTTTGATTTTTTTGGATTTTGATGTTTTATGATAGCTAATACCATATTTTATTTCCCATGAAGGCATAGACAAGGAATTTCCCCCATTCAGGTGAATGACCAATTTATTATGCACAAGGGGAAGTAGTATACAAGTGAAAAGGATGATCGCGAAAGCGAAGGAGATGAGATGTCGGTTGCTCTCAGGCCATGGTAAGGATGATGAAGCTTTATTAGGGATGGGTGATGTGTGAATGGATGAGTGGAAGGATGGAAGGCCAGATGGAGTGATAGTAGATAGAGGAGCATAGACTGACTACACATGGCACCTATTTGCTAGGTTTTCACCATATTACTTATCCAAAGCACCACCAAATTGGTTTTCACTTTTGGACAAAATATTTCTCTTTACTATTTTTTTTATTTTTTTGCTATCACCAAGACACCTGTTTGCAAGGTTTTCATCAGGGTGACTATTTTATTTTATTCTGGTTTTTTTTGTATTTTTCACTTTTTAAAGGGATACTTTGAGAATCAAGTGTAGTACTTACAAAGGTGCATGTTGTTGATAGGTTCAGACAATGGTTCTCCTTTAAGAGTAGAAATATGATAAGTGCCAGATCCATATGATGTTGTGATAATATAAGAGCCCAACCAATTAGGTTCAAACTTTTCGAGCTTCTCTCGTTCTGCTTGATTCTTCAGATTTTCTTGTAGGACTAAGTCACCAATGTCAAAGCTTCTAGGTTAAACCTTCTTATTGTAGTTATGTCGAGGATGATTCTGATATGGTTGCAAATGCATCAAGGCATTATGTCTCTTTTCATATAATAATTCTAGCTCATGTAGATGGGATACACGATATTCGTCTTGATCAATTAGTAATTGTATAGACTCGTAGGGATGGTAACTTGACCTCTATAGGAAGTATGGATTTAGATCCATATACAAGAGAATATGGGTTTGTTGGATGTTGTGGTTGTGTTGCTGATATGTGGTTGTCATTGATGTCAACACTATTAGTATTGATGATTCTGAACGTTTATATGTCGAAGATATTGAGAAAATTACAATAAATATGTTATAGACAGTCTATGAAGTTGTGAAGATCATAGTGGTGGAAAGTTTTGTAAGTTGGTATTCAGAAGTCGCGAATTAAAGGGTTTGTTGCTGAGCCTATCTAGTATGTTCTCTAAAATTTTTAGAGGTGCACATCAAGATTGGATAAAGTTATAAGTTTCTAAGTTCCTACAATTATTTTGTTACCGTAGTAGGTGTTTTTGGAAGAAGAGAATGCAATTCTAGTAAATTGAGTTTTTGTGTATGCTCCTGAGATGTTCAGTGATGTTTCTAGATCATGCTCTATCATTATGGTACGCCCACATTGATCGATGTGTTTGTGACCAAATATTTTTCCTTTGTGTGTTCGAGTTTTCATGTTCTTGGCTGACATGATGGTGGTAGCATGTTGTGGATCCTTGTGAATCAATTTTTGAATGCTTGGAATGTTTGAGGATGTTGATTTAGGTCTTCATTATGTTTTTACCAACTTAGGTTGGTACGCATTGAGATTTGTTCATGAATTGGGCCAACAATTTGTAATTCATTTATTCCTTATTTGTGGCCAACAAAGTTGTTGATGTAAATTCAGGTAGCGGATATATAAGAGAAATTGTTTACTCATTTTTATGTATGCTTGGTGAATGTATGCGAGGTGTGTGCAAGATATGTGTGAATAAAGATTATATCATTCAAGTTCAGAGCAGAGTGTGAAGAAGTTTGAGTGAAGTGTGAAGAATTATTTTTGTGCCTAACTGGAATTGTCATTAGGCTTTTGAAGAAGCTAATTTCTCAGTTCAACCTCATTAGATGGATTTAATCTGATTGTCTTATGTAAGGTAGTGAGCCTTCCCTTTGATCAGTGAGATCTTGGCAGTGTACCTAAATGCATGTGCATTCTTTATTCATTTTCTATTATACTTTTAACAAGGTATAATTGTGGATTAACCTCCACCATGGTTTTTCCCTTAACAAGGTTTCCACACAAAAATATTGGTGTTATATTTTTTTGATGTGTTGTTGATTCTTTCTTTCACTATTAATTATCAGATCTGAGATTGAAGGTTGAAAATTTAAGATAAGTTTTAAATTTTGCAACAACTGATTCACCCCCCACTCTCAGTTGTATTTCCTTGTTTTTCCAACAATTGGTATCAGAGTTGGTTCCTCTGAAGAAGTCTAACAACTTGAGATGATCCGAGATGGCATCATACAAGAAGGATAGTCCTAGATTTGATGGTAAAAATTACTCTCTGTGGAAAATTAGAATGGAGTGTCATTTGAAGTGCATTGGTGAACCTTTCTAGAAGATTACAAAGAACACATACACTATTCCTCAGAATGGTCCCTCTACTCTTGATCAGATCAAAGAAGCTGAAATTAATATCAGGATATAGAAGCATTACTGAGTGCTTTGATAAATTTGGAGATGACAAAAGTGATAGGTCTAAAAACAACACATGAGATCTAGAAGAATTTGGAAACATTGTATGAAGAGGATGCACAAATGAAAGTTTCTAAGCTACAAACTCTAAAAAGAAAGTGGGAGAACATGAAGATGAGTGAAGATGAGTGAAGATGAAAACATCTTTTCTTTCATGCAAAAAGTAAATGAACTAGTAATGGGTATTAGATGTGCCAGTGGAACCTTGGAAGAAGATGAGATTGTGCCAAAAATACTCAGATCTATGCCTGCTTATTAAAAAACAAAATCTCATGCTATTGAAGAACTTAGGATAGTAACAAATGTGACAAGAGATATGTTGATTGGTAAGCTTGTTGCCTTTGAGTTGAGTGAATTTGGTGAATCTACTCCCAAAACAAAATCTGCATTCAAAGCTATTGTATCCAGAAAAATCTAGCAGAGATATGATCTGGGAGAAAGTTCAAGGAATACATTCGAGTGTGAAGATGAAATGAAACTAATTGAAGATGAAGAAAAAGAGTTAGAAGAGTTGGAAGCATTGATTGTGAAAAGAGAAGCGAGAGGACAAGGTAAGTATAAAGGAAAACTACCTATTAAATGTTTCTCTTGTAGTAAGATAGGTCATTTTGCATCAAGGTGTCCTAAAAGAGTTTCTAAGTACAAACCTCACAAGTCTAGATTTCAAAATAAATGTTATTATGATGAAGAAGGTGTTACTGATGAAGAATCTGATAAAGAAACTGGAAATGAAGAAGGACGGGTATTCATTACTATCAAGGAAAATGGTTCGATGTCCACAGAATCTGGTAGTAATAACAATATTAAGAAAGCTCTTGCAGCCAGAATTGATGAAAAGGATGAGTGGGTGATTGACAGTGGATTCTCACATCATATGACTAGTGACAAAACAAGTTCATAAGCTTGAAGAAATATGACGGTGGTGTTGTACGATTTGGAGATAACAATGTTGGCATGATTTGTGGCAGAGGCACTATTTCTCTTGGTGGTAAATACAATACTGATGATGTCCTTTATGTTGAAGGATTGAAGCACAATTTGTTGAGTGTTGGATAGATGGTTGACAAGGGATACAATCTTTAGTTCAAAGATGGAAAATGTGGGATATTGGGAAGCTCTGGAAATGTAATTGCTTCAGTTACAAAGAGAAGAGGTAACATTTTTCACTTAAGTGTTGCTAGTGAAAGTTTTTTAATTGCTCAGGTTGATGTAAGCTGGTTATGGCATAGGAGATTGTGTCATGTGAATTTTGATAACATTGTAAAAGTAAGCTCCACACAAGCAGTCAGAGATCTACCTAAGTTAGTGAAGACTACTAACACTATATGCAAGGAATGTCAGATGGGAAATCAAACTAAAATTTATTTTCGGAGAAAACAACATCATTCTAATGGATTACTAGAGTTGGTGCATACTGATCTATGTGGTCCATCTAGAATCAGAAGTCTACAAGGAGAAAGGTACTTTATGTTTCTTATTCATGATTATTCTAGGATGATATGGGTTGCTTTCTTGAGAGAAAAAGAGGTATTAGAGAAGTTCAAAATTTTCAAAGCTATGGCAGAGAATGAGATAGGGTTGAGGATCAAATGCTTGAGATCATAAAGAGGTGGTGAATTCACTTCCTGAGAGTTCAATTCATTCTGTGAAGAGCATGGAATCAGAAGACAGTTATCTGCTCCCCAGACTCCTCAACAAAATGGAGTTGTTGAGATAAAGACCATAACAATTCTAGATGTTGCAGTTAGAGATCTTCCTAAGTTAGTGAAGCCTACTAACACTATATGCAAGGAATGTCAGATGGGAAAGCAAACAAGAATTTATTTTTGGAGCAAACAACATCATTCTAATGGAGTAGTGGAGCTGGTACATACTGTTCTATGTGGTCCATCCAGAATCAAAATTCTACAAGGAGAAAGGTACTTTATGTTGCTTATTGATGATTACTCCAGGATGATATGGGTTGCTTTCCTGAGAGAAAAACATGAAGTGCTAGAAAGGTTCAAATTTTTCAAAGCTATGGTCGAGAATGAGATAGGTTTGAAGATTAAATGGTTAAGGTCAGATAGAGGTGGTGAATTCACTTCTCGAGAGTTCAATTCTTTTTGTGAAGAACATGGAATCAAAAGACAGTTATCTGTTCCCCAAACTCCTCAACAAAATAGAGTTTTTGCTAGAACTATGATGTTGGAAGGTAATGTTCCTCATATCTATTAGAGAGAAGATGCAAGCACTGTTGTAAATACTATTAATCGGGTAAATGTCAATGGTAATTTATGTAAGACTCCTTTTGAGCTAGGGTTTGGTTATAAGCCTACTGTTAAATATTTCAAAATATTTGGAAGTAGATGTTATATCAAGAGAGATAAAGATATTGGAAAGTTTGATGCTAGAAGTGATGAAGGAAACTTTATGGGTTACTCTACTAAGAGAAAAGCCTACCGGTGCTACAATAGAAGATTGAAGAAGATGGTTGAAAGTGCAAATGTCAGAGTTGATGATAATACTAATAGATCATCCAAGTACTATGGATATGATTCAAATGATCAACATGATAGTAGTGATAAAGGAAAGAATTCTCAGACGTGGAATCAAGAATGTTCAAAAGGTGAAGCTAGTGGAAGTGCAAAAGAGAGAGAAAAAGAACTAGAAGTTAGAGAGAATCCCAAAGTCCCGAGGTATGTAAAGCTAAATCATTATGAAAGTCAGATTATAGGAGACAAGAACAAAGGTGTGCATACTAGAAGAAGAATTGCAAAAGAGTATTGCCTGATTTCCAAGACTAAACCTAGCAATGTCAATGAAGCATGCAAAGATGAATATTGGATGGAAGAAATGAAGGAAGAACTGATGTAGATAGAGAAAAATGGTACATGGACTCTTGTTCCCGGACCTTGGGATAAGAATGTGACTGGAACCAAATGGATCTTTCAGAATAAGCTAAATGAACAAGGTGAAGTGATCAGGAATAAATCAAGACTGGTATAAAAAGGGTACTCACAGAAGGAAGGTATTGATTTTGAAGAAACCTTTTCCCCTGTTGCTATAATTGACACTGTAAGATTATTTCTTTCTTATGCTACTTTCAAGAACTACAAAGTATATCAAATGGATGTAAAGTCAACACTTCTAAATGGTGAATTAGAAGAAGAGGTGTATATTGAGCAACCAGATGGATTTCAACTGACTGATAAAGGAGACATGGTATGTCGATTGAAGAAAGAATTGTATGGACTTAAGCAAGCCCCTAGAGCCTAGTATGCTAGATTCGATAAATACTTGTTGAATCTTGGATTCAATAAAGGTACTGATGATAGAAATCTGTGTTTCAAGATGGATCAAGATAAAGAGTTGATAATTGAAGTCTTTGTTGATGACATTATTTTTGAAGGAGATCATGACTTATGTATGAAGTTTTCTAATCAAATGAAAAGTGAGTTTTAAATTTCAATGATTGGAGAGTTGAAATTCTTTTTAGGATTACAAATTACTCATTTAGATGATGGGATTTTTATATCTCAATCCAAGTATGTGAAAGAGTTACTGAAATTTTTTGGCATGGAAGACTCAAAGCCTGTTGGTACACCCATGGTAACCAAATGTAAGTTAACGCAAAATGATGATTCTCCTAAGGCTAATCAAACAAGATATAGGTCAATGGTCGGTGGATTTCTTTATTTGACTCGGACCAGACCAGACATCGTGAATGTTGTATGCATGGTTTCTAGATATCAAGCTAATCCAAAGGAATCACATGTGACTGCAGTAAAGAGAACTTTTAGATACCTGAAAGGAACAATTGATTTTGGGCTATGGTATCCCAAGGATGATGATCTGACTTTGAATGCCTTCACAGATGCAGATTGGGTAGGAGATGTGGATGAAAATAAAAGTACAAGTGGTGGTGCATTCTTCTTGGGGAAGAAACTGGTGTCTTGGCTAATTAAAAAGAAAATTTCCATTTCCTTATCTACTGCTAAGGAAAAATATATTTCTGCTGCAAACAATTGTACTCAAGTATTGTGGATGAAGCAGATGTTGAGAGATATCAGAGTTGAGTATGATGAGCCTATAGCTATATTTTGTGATAATTCAAGTGCCATAAACATTTCCAAGAATCCGCTGCTACATTCAAAGAAAAAACGTATATCTATCAAGTATCACTTCTTGAGAGACAAATTGAGTGACAAAGAAGTCAGATTGTAATATGTGCCCATTAAAGAACAAATTGCAAATATCTTCACCAAACCATTTCCTAAGGATACTTTTGAGTATCTCAGAGGGAAGTTAGGGGTGATTTCCCCTCCCAATCTAAACTAAGATACATTTCTTTGCATCAATCTAAGCACTTATAGTCAGATCTTGTTTCAGATTGATCTTATGGTGGTTGCTACTCAGGGGGAGTACTTAGATGATTTAGATATGTGGTTGCATGTCTACCTTTTCCATTGATGTCAAAGGGGGAGAAGAGAAATGTGAAAAACCCTTGAGGAAGAAAGGGGGAGAAGAGTCATGAGAGAAGAGGAATGTAAGGAGGAGAAGAGCAATATGAGAAGAGGAAAATTGTTGGAGAAGGTCTAGTTGTGTTGATGGTATTTTTCACATCATGTGTTGCCATCAATTCCAAAGGGGGAGATTGTTGGATGTTGTGGTTGTATTGCTGATATGTGGTTATCATTGATGTCAACACTATTAGCATTAATGATTCTAAAGGTTGTATATGTCGAGGATATTGAGAAAATTACAATAAATATGTTGCAGATAGTTTGTGAAGCTGTGAAGATCAGAGTAATGGAAATTTATGTAAGTTGGTATTTAGAAGTCGCACATTAAAGGGTTTGTTTATGAGCCTATCTCGTATGTTTTTTGGAAGTTTTAGAGATGTGCATCAAGATTGGAGAAAGTTATGAGTTTATGAGCTCCTACAGTTATTTTGTTACTGTAGTAGGTGTTTCTAGAGGAAGAGAATGCAATTCTGGTAAATTGAGTTGTTGAGTATTCTCCTGAGACATTCAGTGATTTTTCTAGACCGTGCTCTATCATTGTGGTGCGTTCGTGTTGATCGATGTGTTCATGACTGAATATTTTTCCTTTGTGTGTTTGATTTTTCATGTTCTTGGTCGACACGATGGTGGTAGCGTGTTGCGGATCCTTGTGAATCAATTTTTGAATGCTTGGAATGTTCAAGGATGTTGATTTAGGTCTTCATTATGTTGTGATTGACTTAGGTTGGTACGCATTAATATTTGTTCATGAATTGGGCTGACAGTTTATAATTCGTTTATTCCTTATTTGTGGCTGACAGAGTTGATGTAAATTCATGTAGCAGATATATAAGAGTGATTGTTTCCTCATTTTTATGTATTCTTGGTGAATGTATGTGAGGTGTGTGCAATATATGTGTGAATAAAGATCATATTATTCGAGTGCAAAGCAGAGTGTGAAGAAGTTTGAGTGAAGTGTGAAGACGTATTTATGTGCCTAACCAGAACTGTCATCAGGCTTTTGAAGAAGCTAATTTCTCAGTTCAACCTCATCAGATTGATTTAATCTGATTGTCTTATGTAAGTAAATGAGCCTTCCCTTTGAATAGTGATATCTAGGTAGTGTGCCTGAATGCATGTGCATTCCTTATTCATTTTCCATTATACTTTTAACAGGGTATATTTGTGGATTAACCTCCACCGTGGTTTTTCCCCTAACAAGGTTTCCACGCAAAAAACTTGGCGTTGTGTGTTTCTGATGTGTTGTTGGTTCTTGCTTTCACTGTTAATTATTAGATCTAAGATTGAAGGTTGAAAAAGTAAGATAATTTTTAAATTCTACAACAACTGATTCACCCCCCCCTCTCGGTTGTCTATCCTTGTTTTTCCGATAGGGTTGTCTCTTTCTGGAGTGTGAACACTAGTACAGTAGGCACACTAATTATGTTGTAGGTTCTAGTCACGACCAATGTCATTAACAGTCTTCTTTAATATTTTTAGGATAGTCTTATTAAACGCCTCAGCTTGGCCATGACCTTAAGGTAATCTGGAGTAGAAAAATGATGTTGTATATGAATTTTTTCACAAATATAATGGACATCCTAGTTCTTAAAGGGGTGACCATTGTCTATAGTGATGTACTACGGGATACCATAGTGTAAAATTATGTAATTTAGGATGAACTTGGCTATCTAATTTCTACTAATGCAAGTCAATGGGATGGCTTTGATCTATTTTGTAAAGTACTCAGTAGAAAAAAGGATAAACTTATGTCCATTAGTAGAGGTGGGATGGATCTTTCCTATGAGGTTGAGTCCCCATTGAGAAAATGTCCATGGTGATATAAGAGGCTATAGTTCTTGAGTTGGTGCATGTATAAGATCTCCATGAATATGAAACTGCTGACATTTTTGCACAAAGTGATAGGCATCACATTCCATTGTAGGCCAATAATATCCTGTCCTCATGAGCTTTTTAGCTAGGGTTGGACTAGCAGAGTGAGCTCCACATATACCATAATGTACCTCTTGTAAGGTTGTTTTTGCTTCATTTGATTCGAAACATCGAAGGAGGGTACTATCTTGGCTACGATGGTAAAGGGTATCTTCGATGATGGCATATTTGGATGCTTGTCATATAAAGGTTTTACGTTGGTTGAGGGACAAGTCAGGAGGGATAATTTGGTCATGCAAGTAACTATAAATGTCTTTGTACCAAGGAGATTCGAGACCAATAAGTTCACACACAAGTTCAGTTTGGGGACATCGAACGTAGGGATCAACAATTGTTCTACCAAGAACTCATATTGTGAAGCATTGGTAGGAATGTCCAAGAGAGATCCAATTGTATCCATTGTGTTAGCTGCTTTGTTCTGGATTCTTGGTATCTGCTCAAAGGTAATGTTATTAAATTACTTTCTAAAACTATCAACCATGCACTTGTAGGGCATCAATTTCCCATCCTTGGTGTCATAATCATTATTAACTGGCTTAATCACTAACTGAGAATCACCATAGACTTGAAGATATTTTATTTTCCATTTTATTGCCATTTGGAGTCCTGGAAATAATGCTTTGTACTCATCTATGTTGTTTTTGCATGGAAATTATATTCAAAATGACTTGAGAATAGAATCTCCTTGAGGCATGATAAAAAAAATTCCAGCTCCTGAACCATGACTTGTGTAAGATCCATCAAAATATAGTTTCCATCTTGTCAGTGTCTCTGTGAAAAATATTGATTCATCTAGGAAATCAAATATCAAAGGATGGTCTGCTTTTATTGGTGCATCTACGAGTTGCTCAACTATCACTTGTTCCTTTATTGATTTTCGATCAACATACTCAATTTCATTCCCACTTAAGGTCATAACCCACTTAACTAGCCTTCCTATTAGAACCGCTTTGTTAAGAAGATATTTCAAAGGATCAATTTTAGCAATCAACTTTATCTTGTGATTTAGCATGTAGTGTCTTCATTTTTGTGTTGCAAATACCACTGCTAGACATGCTTGTTCAATAGGACTATAGTTCAACTCATATCCAACTAAGGTGTGACTAATATAATAAATTTCTCATTCTTTGCCATCATTTTCATTATGTGCTAACAATGCCCCCAGTTCTGATGTATTTTCCATCACATATAGTATCAAATGTCTTCTGTCAATTGGAGGCATAAGAACTAGTGGATTCAATAGATAATTCTTGATCTAATCAAATTATTTTTGAAACTTCTCTATCTAGTTAAAGGGAATTCCTTTTGGTAATAGATGTTGAAATAGATGGATTTTATCTGCTAACTGAGCAATGAACCTACAAATTGATTGTATTCTTCCTTGTAATGTTCTCAACTAACTGATATTGGTTGGCGATGGCATTTCCAAGATGGATTTTACTTTTGCAGGATCAAATTCTATTCCTCTGCAAGAGATGATATCCTAGGAGTTTGTCTGATTAGACCTCGAAAACACATTTCTTTAGATTTAGCTTGAGTTGGTATTTTTCCAGTTGAGTGAAAATCTTTTCCAAGACTGCTAAGTTTCCCCTTTGTTCTAGAGATTTTCATAAGAGGTCATCAACATAATCCTCCATAATCACGTGCATGTAATCATGAAAGATAGTAGTCATGGCTCTTCCAAATGACATGAGATTCCAATAAAAAGTTCCCCAAGAACATGTGAAAGTTGTCTTCGGTTTATATTTAGGAGCAATTCTTATCTGATTATAACCTAAGAATTCATCCATAAGTGATAGAATTTCATACCCAATAGTAAGGTCCACTGTGATGTCAATGTTTGGTAAAGGAAATTCATCTTTAGGACACACTTTTTTGAGATCTCTACAATTTGTACATACTCTTATTTGACCATTTTGTTTTGTGATACGAACAAGGTTTGATATCCAATCTACATAATCAATAGAGAGAATGAATCCAATATCCAAGAGATTCTTTAGTTCCACTTTAACCAGGAGTGTAATATGTGGATGCATTTTCCTTAACTTCTATTTATATGGCTTAGCAATTGGTAACAATGGTAGGTGATGCAGGACTTGTTTGGGGTTTAATCTAGGCATATCAACATATGTCCATGAAAATTTAACTTTTCTTTCTGAGAAAAATGCTATAAACTTAGGATTTTCCTTGGTGGTCAACGATACTACTAACTGTATGATTCTAGAATTGTCTTATTTCCAATGTTCACTTATTTTGTTTCCTTTATAAGAAACGGTGATCTCTCTCGGTCTATTGGGAAAGTGTCCAATCCTCCATCCTCAGGCACATCAAAGAGATTTTCACCTACAGATACATCCTTTATTTTTACTTGTCATGGTCAACAAACACCTTTCAGTTTTCACCTGAAGATCTATTATTTTTATTTTTATTTTTATCTTTTTCATTTTCAATTTTGCGACTAGAGGACAAGATGGCCTCACCAAAGTATGTTGCATAATTGAGTTTTATAGAAAATCCAACCTTATTATCCCCAATCGATATTCCTTCACAAAGTCCTATGAACTCAGTGATTGCTTCATCATTATCAAAAGTGTCCAAACTTGGTGGTTCCTATTGATCCCAATCTATGAGTTGTGGGTAGACAAGGGGTACACCATCATTGGTATTGTTAAGAGTCATGGTGTAGGATGATAGGGTAAAGACAAAGGTAGAGTCATCAAGTTCCCAAGAGGAAGAATCAATGGTTTCCCAAAAGTTTTTGATCCACTCTTCTCTTTTCGAAATGGATTTTGGACGGGGACTTGGTGGAATTGATGGGGAACCAATTGTAAAAATTTGATTGAATTGTTCTTCAATGTGAGTCTCATCAAATATTCTTAATAGTTTATCAAGGTACATGAAGGTAGAATAGGATATGGAATCCCATTCATATTCATTGGAATTGATATCATAATCCCAAGAGTCCTCATATGTATCGGTCTCATCTGAAGCATCAACAACTTCACTTGAAGGTAACCCGATACCCTGGATAGTCACTTTTACTAGTACAAACCCTAACCCTTGATGTTGTATTAGCTTAGGTGGTTGTAAGGGTTCCAAAATTACTTGTTTATTTATGCCAAGGTTTTTGTGCCCATCATATCCTTGTTGTTTCATTATTGGGAACCCTTTTGGATATTATTCAACTGCCAATTTCTTATATTCAATGTCTTGCTCATCTTTATACAACCATGTGAGAATGTGATCATCTAAAGACTCTTTGTCCACCTCCCCCTATTTAGTGAAGGTTGTGGGGGATTATGGAATATAACCTTAGGCTACACAGGATGCGGTTTTTCATAGGACTTCGATGATTTAGGTAGCTTTCCAATGAAAAAGAGGCTCTTCATGTTGTATTCTCCGCATACTTTGTCTTGGATTTGGATCTTGGGTGTGGAAGGTGTGATGAATGGAGTGGATGATTTGACAAGGGAATATAGGTTGATGTAGTTAGATGGAGTGGAAGGTGAGGCCTCTCAATTGATGGGAACTTGATGTTCAATAGTTCCTTTTAGGTTTGAACAATAGTAAAAAGGGTCAGGATCGCATGGAATAGTAATTTTAGTGCCATTGTATGGGAATTTGAGGCATTGATGGTATGTGTATGGGATAACACTCATGGCATGAATCCATGGGCAGACAAGGAGGAGGTTATAGTGAAAATCTAGATCCAAGACATGAAATACCGTGTCTTGTATTGCTGGGACAACTCTTACAGGAAGTGAAATTATTACACCTTCGGACGAATGCTCAGCATCATCATAAGCTTTGATCATAATTTTATTGGTTTGGTCTATACAATTCTCAGAATATCCCAATGATTTTGCCAATTTTAGTGAGAAAATATTCATACCTACTCCACTGTCTACTGGGACTCGTCTAATCTTGTGTTTATTAACGCATCCTTCAAGATATAGGGGGTTGTTATGATCAGATTTTGGTGTGGAAAAGTCTTGCTCGAAGAAGGTGACATGGTGCAACATAGCTAGGTATCCAACCATGGCATGAGATTCATTAAAATATAGGTTAGTGGGCATGGATGCTTCTTGCAATGCTTTATTGAGGATAGCATTGTGTTGTGGGGATATGCGAAGGAGCTCCCAGATAGAAATTTGTGCGGGAGTTTTCCCTAGCTGATCTAGGAGATTGTATTGGACTTTTGGTTGTGGATTGGAAGGAGTTATTGGAATAGTTATCTTGGATTGATGGGTGGTAATAGCACATTTTGTACTCAGCTTGTTTATGGTAATGGTGTAAATGTGATCATCAAGAGGTCTAATGTTAAGGATAATAGTGATGTAATCATGTTTGACGATGACATAATTGGCATTATTATTGTTCCTTGAAATAGATGTTGGCATATAGCTGTCATTGATTTCAAAAGGGAAAAGCATGCAAGGCATATTGCTAGCATGATGAAAGAGGATCAGAGATGGAATGGAGTTTCTCATGCAAGTGAGGATGATGGCATTAATGTAAAGTGTCATTGATGTCTAAGAGAGATAAGGTTTACAGTGAACATGAGAGCATGGATACAAGTTGTTGGTGAATACATATGCTACGATGTTGTCATTGATGTCAAAAGAGAAAATCATGCAAAGGAGATTGTTGGAATGATGGAAAAGGATGAGTGTGAGATCAATAGATATGATGGAAAATTAGGTGGTTGATTCAATATGGGTTTTTCGAGATCATTCCAATGATGTGCTTTGCAAGTAGAGAAAGTGAAGGATGCACCTAGGAATGAATTATTTTTGCCTTCAGGTGTTTTAGGGTTTATCTCTTAAACCCTAACAAGTTTACAGTCATGGCATTGTGAATAGAAATTCTATTTTGTTGTTGACTATGTATCGGCGGTTGTAGGTCACATAAGTTATAAAAAAATTCGTTGACGTCATGAGGGTGACCAACCCCTTCACCTTATGTTTATCGACCCAAAAAATATTCAACAACCATAATATTTCTTAAGTCGCGGATTCCAATTTTTTCTAACCTATGTCATAGGATTCTAGAGTTTCGTAACCTCTCGAGTTAGTGACTAAGTTAATGGAGTGATAAGTAATAAGGTTCTCTTTTTGTTGGCAAGTCATGGGTTTTCACAATTTCGTAACCTCCGACAAGAGGTTCTTAAGTTCATATTTTTAGTGACATAGCAATAATGTGAATGAAAGGATGGCACATAGAAATGACCTGTCTAGTGGACCCCTCATAGTCAAGCCAAAAAAAGATCAAAGATTCATGGGCATAACAAGTTTCTTCTAATTCATCATTGACTAGTTGTAGTAGGTTACAGGTAGCTTAAGTTACTATTTAAGCCTTTGAAGTTATTTGGGGAATCGACCCCTTCGCCTTGCATTTACCGGCCGAGCCAATATTTGTTGTATTTAATATTTCCTAAGTATCATGCAAATATTTGTCTTCTCTCGATCAATGGTGAAGATAAAGCCTTGGTGATTAGATGGTGCCCCCATACCCTGCTGAGATTTTAGTGGGGCCCAATCATGACCCATAGGGTTAGTGGGGAACGATGGTGATCAAATGTTGAAGATCAACGGTGCTCACAACATACATGGTGGGACCTCATAAGGTGACATATGAAGTTAGTGGAAGGTGATGCCAAAAGTGTATACGCGACAACACCTCACATACCCTGCTAAGAATTCAGTGGGATCCGATCAAGACCCATATGGCTAGCGAGGAATAGTGAAGATTGATCAAGGTTGATCAAATGGTACACAATGTATGAATGTTGGGACCTACAAAGGCTACATAAGATGATGTATGCCATGAACGGTAGATATTAAATGGGGAAGACCTGATGGTGCCCGTAGTGTATCTGGTGGGACCCAACTAGATGGTGATTATGACGGATTGTGATGAAGGCTGACAAGTGGCGAAGAGCGATTTCTCAATAGTCAAACTCACATTGTTGTTGTGAGCTGTGTGGCGATGATGTGGACGAAAAATGGTAGCAACCGACAAACCCCACAAGGTTAGTGTAGGCCTGATGTCAGAGGTCACGAGGATAGTGGACTTTGGATGCATGTCTTGGTGGACCCCGTGTATGGTGAGTTGTGTATTAAGGAGATCTATGATGTAGATTGTATTATAATTGATCCAATGATGATCGTCGGTTAGTGAAGATCGATGATGGAGATTTAAATGACCACTTATTGAATGGTCATGTTTTAAAGGTGTTAAGATGAATGGAAAGCGTGGGATCGTGGCACAAAATTTGTAGATCAACAACCCAAATTTGAATGTAGTAATCACAAACGGATAATACCATGTGAATGAGGTTTATGTCTAGTAATCGAAACAAAGAATATTTAATTGGTCCAACTGCACCTGCGACCAATTGAATGAAGATTTGATCTTCAAGGTGGAAAAATAGACTATAGAGGTGATCAAGATTGGATCAGATCGAATGAATAGGAGAACACATTTAATACATATCTGATTCTAGGGTTTCACGGGTTGCTATTCTTAGCAAATTCTTTGTATCCAAATTTAATGTTGTGAGGCTCGATGTAGAGGTTATTTAATGAAGGTTTCTTGAAAACTCTAACTGATGATCATAGGTATGAGAATCAAGATCAAATTGAATGGATAGTTGAATGCATTGAATGCATTGAATGTATAATTAGATTCTTAGGGTTTACCAGAGAGAATGGAGGAAAATTATCTACACCAGAATTGAATGTTGGGTGGCTCGATGCAAGATATGGTGATATCTGATCAGATTTCTTGATGATGAGATGGATAGTGGTGTGTACGTGTGGCTCGAGGTATAGGTAGCTTGTCAGTGAAGTTTACAAGCTAAGAAAACCCTAGAAGAAGATTTGAGAAGATCTGAACGGTGGTGAGAATCTCGAGGAAGAGATTGTAGATCTGTGGAGTTAAGAAAAAAGAAGACAATCTAAGAATTGTCAAAGTTTTTATATCTATTGTGTGTGTGAGAAGTCTGCAAGTGCACAGGGTGTTGAATAGAGTTATGTATTGTTGAGTATTCATTAGAGGTAGTGTGAGAGAGTGTGTAGTGCAAGAAGATAGAACAAAATGTTATAAGTGCAGAGGAGGAAAAGAGAGAGTGTAGAGCAAAGGAGATGTGTTGCTGAGAGTGCAGCTACAACAACAAAGTGTGAGTTGCAGTAACTGCAATAGTGTACTGGATGTAATAATGCATTATAGGTTAGGAAGAACCAAATCTATGCATATTTAAAATTCTTAACATTATACTGAGTTGTGGCTCAGATTAGGGGATTGTAGTCTCCTTGAAGT
This sequence comes from Sequoiadendron giganteum, assembly GCA_007115665.2. Classification (NCBI taxonomy): domain Eukaryota; kingdom Viridiplantae; phylum Streptophyta; class Pinopsida; order Cupressales; family Cupressaceae; genus Sequoiadendron; species Sequoiadendron giganteum. The sequence continues at coordinate 564,849,196 of CM021103.1, read as the reverse complement.
TGTCGCTTCTAAATTAGGGTGTTGTGGCTCCTAAAACAAAGTGTTGTTGCATCCTTGAAGTTGGTGTTTCTAAATTAGGTAGTTGATGCTTCCTTGGCTTGTAGCCCTAAAAAATTGTAACATAGATTTATTTTGTGACATTGGATTTGAGTAGTAGACTCAAGCAACCTCAGTCACTATGTTTTTTCGCATCTTGGGTTTTCCATGTATATTTGGTGTTGGGGGCATGTGTGTTGATTTTCTATTTGCATGTCTAGTTTTCAATCTACATAGTAAGAGTTGATAAGATATCTGCACAAAGTATTTGGAGCTAAGAAAATAATATGCATAAAGCTTTTAAGGGATAGATTTTGGTATCTACTGATTCACCTCCCCTCTCAATAGATCATTGTGTTCTAACAATTGGTATCAAAGCCCTCGGTTCCCTAGGAGAATCTTAATCAACTTGGGTAGATCTTTGTGAGAATACAATATGGATAATAAGGAAAAATCATTTGTAGAAGGATTACCTCTCTTTAATGGACCGGATTATATATGGTGGAGTTAAAAAATGAAGTTACATTTGGGATCTATAGGGTTTGATGTATGGTTGCTAGTAGTATATGGATATACAACTTCTACTACACCTCCAACTACTAAGGATAAAAAATATGGCATATGAGAACAATGCTAAAGCAATGGATGCAATTCTTTATGGGTTGTCAAGTTCCATATTTCTCAAATTCATGCATTTCCAAAGTGCACATGAAGTGTGGAAAAATTTAAAGAGGATGTATGAAGAAAGTGATGTTGAGGTGCAGTCATTGACTAAGAGATATCATCGTGAATCTGAAAGTCTTGAGACAAGTGAAGATGAGAAACCTTCAAGTTAGTTCTCAAGTGAATCTGCAACTAGAGGTGATGAAGAAGAAACATCTACTTTTGGATCAGAGGAGACTGATGAAGAGAAAACTGAGTTCATCAGAAGACTAAGGAAAGGCTCCAAAAAATGTAGAGGTAAATCTAATTATCTTGCTTCTCAATTCGTTCATAGAAAAATAACTCCAAACAAGGAAATAATAGTAAGAAAATTGATAAGGAGAATCTACACACAAATGAAGAAGGTGGATCATCTGATGTAAATGGTAGATCAGATGATGAACATGGAAATTTCGGTGGGTTTGACCCATTTGGAACAACTTCTGATAAAGAAGTTGAAAGGTTTAATAAAGAAGAGATTGATAAGCTGACCAAGAGTCTTGAAGAATCAAATAAAATGGTGATCATCTTGAAGACTAAGGTGGAAGAAGAAAGAAGATAAAAATATGTAGTTCAGATTGAACTACAGTCTAAATTAGAAGAATGCATAAATCTGAAAGAAGAAATAGTGGCCTTGAGAAAAGAGTTAGAAAGAACTAAGGAGTAGATTGAAAAAGGCCTAAAGTTGAAAGGTGGCTCTAAGATACTTGATGAATTAGTGAAATCACAAAATCCATCAAAACCCAAACAAAAATTTAGCCCTGGGTTTGAGAAAGGAATGAGTTCCTGTATCAGCACTTCTGCAAAACTTGTATGACCGATTTAAAGCAGAAGAAATATGTTGCTCAAAGGAAGAGGAAGCCTACACAAGTTGCTCCAAAGAAATTGCCTCTGAAAATGGAAGATCAAAAAAAGGTATTGCTGGAGTGAAGAAAGGAAAAGAAGAAAAGGAGCGAGTTGCTGATAAGAAGAAAGTTGAAGAAGAAAGGAGAAATACTGCAAATAAAAGGAACAATAAACCTTCAATCTCTTATTATCAAAAGAAGAATCCTACAACAGAGAAGAAGATGGAGAAATCAGTCCCAAGGCATCAAAGAAAAAGACAAAACATTATGGGAGCTGATTTAGGAGGATTTACTAGGATGAGATACATGAAGAATCCAAATCAAAGAAAAATCTCATCATCCTGCACAAGGTAGAGCTATGACTAGGTACTCCCCATGTTTTAATGGTTATTGCTATGTTTGTAGTCAGTTTGGTCATAGGGCTAGAGAATGTAGAGTTACAATTAGAAGGAGCACTAAATATGTAAATAGAAATTCATTTGCTCCTCTAAGGAATATATATGTGGTATGCTACAAGTGTGACAGCTTTGGTCACGTAGCTAAAGAATACATATTAGATCTTGTAAGACTTGGAGTACAGAGAAAGAGGAAGAATACAAGGAAGGATACTTTCCCTAGAGTGAACAATGGTTCACATATCCATGAGAGGAAGGCTGACAAGAAAGAAAAGTAGCTCAAGAAGTTTTGGAGAGTGAAAATTCAACAAGAAGCACCAAATGTCGTTGCTTTTATCTCACATCACTAAGTCTTAGTGATAGGGCATGATTCCAAGGGGAGCTAAATTGCTATTTCATCCATCCCTAGAAATGAAGAAGGAGATCGGGTCAGGTAAAATAACAACAAGAAGCACCAAATTTTTTACAAATTTCTAACAACTTGATGGTTGTAGACTTATGGTCACATTCTTTCTCTTTGAAATTCTCATCAAAGGTTAAGAACATCAACAAATAGTGGATAGTTAGTTGTATCAATTGATATCAACATTTGGTATCAGTTATTGAAGGAAAAGTGGTGTAGATGCTTTGTTAAGAGAAATGCCTCTTGCCTACAAGGGGAAGAGATTTAGATAAGACTGAGTTGTTTTTTGTATGTAGAACAAGTTAGTTGGTAAAGAGCCCTTAAAATGAAGCTAGTGAAGAATGGAGCAAGGTTTAAGGGGGAGCTATTATTGGTATCAAATCAGTGTTATACTTGATACAGTGAAATCCAAGATATCATTTGGTACATAGCATAAAGTGAACACATTCATAATTGGTATTAGAATGATAATTAGTATCAAGGCATGATATCACCAATTGGTGTTTCGAATATGATTCAATTGGTACAAAGCATGAATTGGAATATCTACAATTGTTATATAACCTGATCAGATCAGAGCATGTAATGGCACTTCAACCAACATCAAATATTAGTGATTGGTATAGAGCGGTTGAACTATATGATTTTTCCATTGTAGTAAAAAGGATTGCAACAATTGGCATGAGAGAAAAAAATTGTCTTCAATTGTGATGCAGAGCCAAGGTGGAGATCACTCACAATAATGAAAACTTCAATCTTAAACCAAGGAACTTTCCTTCACTATACAATCAATTTATTAGACATCAACTCACCCTCAAGGGTCTCAACCCTTCAATCTTGCAAAACAACAACAAATCTTCACCAAGGCCCTTCTAGCACTAGGAAATGGTTTTTGTGAATTTTCACCAAACTTCTCCAAAACACTTAGAGATCTAAATATGTATTTAGGTACCCATTTCAGAGTTGTAACACATATCCCAAGCACAGGTATAAGTCTTTTGGGCCAAACCCCTGAAAGCACCCCTCCTACGCTATCCTAATTAGGTCAATCAGGCCTAATTTACAAAGCAACACACCTTCAAACTTGAAACAGACCCTTGAGACCATGGATCAAAAATTCATATTCCCTCAAACCTCCAAAACCATAATTAATTAACAAGATTGTCATCTCCAACATGGTGAACCTCTAAACCCTTGATTCCTAGCCAAATTAAGAGGGTTTATTCAAACTCCTATACCCTAACCACATACAAACCTGAAACCACTTCAATCCCTCATAATTTCACTTTCACATGCTTAAAACAACATTATATGGTACTTCCCTCAAGTTTTTTATACACTTGCTTTGTAAAACCTCACTTTTTCACTCCTTTCCATCCTCTTCCAACTAGGGTCTCAACCTCTCTTACACATTCAACCACACCCAACCCCTCAAATCTTCTAAACACCTCTAAATACATCTAAAAACACTAAATTTAGGGGTTTCTACCCATTCCTACACCACTGTCCTCCTTTTACTTACTTTAGCCTTGTTTCAAGGCACCAAAACTGAGTTTGACATGGGGTAGCATGGAGAATCACTTAAAATCATTTTCCAAACCTTATTCTTGATTCCTAAACCTAAACCTACATCTACCAAGCCATTTCCATCAAGAAAAAATTATCACAGAAAGGTGGAAAGTCCTTTTACAACATTTTAGGCATCAAACCCTTGTTTCCCTGTTTTCGAACCATTCAAGGAAAATCAGGCCTTAAAGTGCTTATCTCTCAATGAAATACTATTAGAATGAATCCAAAAATAATCCAATACCATATTACACCAATTTAAAAACATTTGGAACCCAAACATTGTTGTACAAATCCGTACACAGGCTGAATATGAAAGAAAAGTCGGAAAAATAATTGAAAACAAAGCTTTTGATTACTTTTCTCCTTCAAATGTGAAACAACCCCCCTTCCTCGAGCCTTCAAGAGACCATTTAAACATTTTTCAATCTAAAAATACTCATGAAACGCCTATAACTGACCACCAAACTACCTTAACTCCCTCAAATTCCATATTTTGCACTTTGTTTTGACAACTATTACATCATAATGCAACTTTTTGAATCTAGCTAATATTGAAATCCCCAAATACATTGAAAGTGGTCTTATTAGATCTTTATTACCACAAAATACTCCACTTACCCCTAACTCCTAGACCTTCATCTTAACCAACCTTGAGAAAATAACTCTTTACAAACACATATTTTAGGTGCTCCTGCACCATACACCCTGCCTTAAGAATTCTTCCAAGTCCCTTGGAAGCCTTCATGTCATGAACCTGCAAAAAACTTGTGTCTGCAATCTTTGATGCTTCTACTTGTCTTTGTAAATAATTAATTTTGACCTTGGGCTTAGGTTCTCCATGCTCATCAATCCTTTGCTTGCACTATCTCCTTGAACCTGTACCTGCATGCTAAGACCTATACTCACACATCTTAACCTACCACTTCCAACATGCTCATTATGCTTATCCAATACCAAACAGTCCATACTGTGTTCTTCACCTTTCATCTTAACCTCAGGTTTGTCTTTCATCAACAAAAACATCAACACAAGGACGTAACATAGGACCCCCTTCACTCTTTACCTTCTAACACTTCTCTTCACAAACTTTCTCAGATTCCCCATGCTTAGAACCATCTTCATAGTAGCATACATTTGCCACACAACCAAATCTGACAACCAAGGACAATCCACTGTCCAATCCATATGATTTTCCTTCTTCTCCATCACAATTGGAGACTTGTCAAACTCTTTTTCTCTAGGCTTCCCATGGCCAAGCATCATTAGTTGTGCCACTCTAGTCTCTTTCAGTACAAAGACCTCACTCATCCATTTTTGTTCAACTTCTTCACCATTCAAGGTGACTGCAACCTCTTCACATCCTACACACTCTTTTAAAAATGCATCTTTTGTCATTTACAATTCTTTTTGACTCACTATCTTTTCTTCTACCTTATCTTGCTCTTCATCCATGAACTCCTCGCTAGCATCTTCAAGGACATCTTCTTCTTCATCTATCTTCTTTGCATCTTCAAGCTCCTTTACCTTCAGTTTTTGCATCAATATCACTACCTCAATTACCTTTGTACCTTTTGATATACAGTCCACTGTGTCTGCAACCATTGTCCTCTTTTCATCTGCATCTGCCTTTAAGGGACACTCCACTGCCCCAATCATGATCTTTCCATCTTTTTCAAGCCTTTCATGGCTTTCTCCAACCTGCTCACTTGTCCTGACTATCTCCACACTCTTTTCTTTCATACTATTAGCCTTCAAGATCTCTCTATCATTATATCCTCCATCCTTTATGTCAAAATACTGTTGTTGCAACTCATCTCTACCATTATTAGTCTCTTGTGTCCTCTCTTTACTCTGCCCATTCAGTGGAAATTTCTTTTCATCTTCACTGACCTCTCTAGGCCTCCCTTACCTCTCCATTGATGACTTTCCTATACTCTTACCCTTTTCCTTTTGAGGGATCTCTGTCCCAAGTATCCTCTTCTCACAAATCACTATCATAGACCTATCCTTTGCTACCCTTACCTTATCCTCTTACAACTGAAAAACCTCTAACCTGTGTTTGTCTTCATCATACTCTCTATCCTTATCTTGTGCCCTCAAGGTCTTCTCATCTCTGACCTTCACTATCTTTGTTTCCTTTTTCTCCAAAAACTCTCTTTTTCCACACATACTATCCTTCTTTGTGTCCCTTCATCCTACAAACAACTCAAGGTGTACCTTTGCCCATCCTTTTCAATTTCATACACATTAAGTCTTCCATCATGGATAGCAAACCTTTCATATTGCCAAGCTCTACCTAGTATCATGTGACAATCACTTATAGGCATAATATCACATAGTACAACATCATTATAAGGATCAATCTGAAAATCTACAAATTCTTGCTCTTTAACCACAACATGTTGATTATTATTTACCCAATTTGACTTGTAAGGTGACTCATGAATTATCCTAGTCAAATGTAACTTTTCAACCATCTCCTCTGAGACAACATTATCCAATGAAACTGAATCAATCATTACTTTACATACCTTACCTCTGCATTTGCATCTGATTTGGAAAATTGCATTCCTCTTTCTCCTCCAACCTTCTAATGGCCATAATGTCTTTTTACCTTCAAATGCTTCAAGCCAAATGCTTCTCCTTCAATCTTCAAGAGATCTACTTCCTCGCTCTGATACCACTTTGATGCAGAGCCAAGATGGAGATCACTCACAATAATGAAAACTTCAATCTTAAACCAAGGAACTTTTATTCACTATACAATAAATTTATTAGACATCAACTCACCCTCAAGGGTTTCAACCCTTAAATCTTGCAAACAAACAACAAATCTTCACCAAGACCCTTGTAGCACTAGGAAACTGGTTTTTGTGACTTTTCACCAAAATTCTCCAAAACACTTAGAGATCTAAATATGGATTTAGGTACCCATTTCATATTTATAACTCATATCCCAAGGGCAGGTATAAGTTTTTTGGGCCAATCCCCTGAAATCACCCCTCCTACGTTGTTCTAATTAGGTTGATCAAGCCTAATTTACAAAGAAACACACCTTCAAACTTGACACAGACCCTTGAGACCATGGGGAAACAATTCCTATACCCTCAAACCTCCAAAACCACAATCAATTAATAGGATTTTCATCTCCAACATGGTGAACCTCTAAACCCTTGATTCTTAGCCAAATTAAGAGGGTTTATTCAAAGTCCTATACCTTGACCACATAAAAACCTGAAACCACTTCAATCCTTCATTATTTCACCTTCACATGCTTAAAAAAACATTATATGATTCTTCCCTCAAGTTTTTTATACACTTTCTTTGTAAAACCTCACTTTTTCACTCCTTTCCATCCTCTTCCAACTAGGGTCTCAACCTCTCTTACACATTCAACCACACCCAACCCCTCAAATATTCTAAACACCTCTAAATACATCTGAAAACACTAAATTTAGGGGTTTCTACCCATTCCTACACCACTGTCCTCCTTTTACTTACTTTAGCCTTGTTTCTAAGGCACCAAAACTGAGTTTGACATGGGGTGACATGGAGAATCACTTAAAATCATTTTCCAAACCTTATTCTTGATTCCTACACCTAACCCTACATCTACCAAGCCATTTCCACCAAGAAAAATTTATCACAGAAAGGTGGAAAGGCCTTTTACAACATTTTAGGCATCAAACCCTTGTTTCCCTGTTTTCGAACCAGTCAAGGAAAATCATACCTTAAAGTGCTTATCTCTCAATGAAATCCTATCAGAATGAATCCAAAAAGAATCCAATACCATATTACACCAATTTCAAAACATTTGGAACCCAAACACTGCTATACATATCTGTACACAGGCTAAATATGAAAGAAAACTCAGAAAAATAATTGAAAACAGAGCTCTTGATTACTTTTCTCCTTCAAATGTGCAACAACCCCCCTTCCTCAAGACTTAAAGAGGAAATTTAAACATTTTTCAATCCAAAACTACTCATGAAATGCCTATGACTAACCACCAAACTACCTTAACTCCCTCAAATCCCATATTTTACACTTTGTTTTGACAACTATTACATCATAATGTAACTTTTTGAATCTAACTAATATTGACATCCCCAAATACATGGAAAGTGGTCTTATTAGACCTTTATTACCACAAAATACTCCACTTACCCCTAACTCCTAGAACTTCATCTTAACCAACCTTGAGAAAATGACTTTACAAACACATATTTTAGGTGCTCCTACACCAAATTGGTATCAATCAAAGGGGGAGCTAAGTCCCTTTTCCATTGCTAAGAAGAAGTGAAGGTTGTAGCAGTATGGTGACCTAAGATAAAGAAGAGTAGAAAGGACGAGCAAGTGCTTAAATAAATTGAGCATGGGGGAGAAGAAGTGAGCAATGCTCAAAGTGGAGAATAAGAGAGAAAGTTGTGAAGATGCTCATAAGGATGATCAAAGGAGAAGGAATGTCCAAGGAGGATATTAGAGTATAGCTAGACCCTTTGCACTGCTTGTCAAAGGGAGAGAATGATTTCAGAGGAGTGATCCCTTTTCCATTGATGTCAAAGGGGGAGAGAAATTCATGCAAATACTCAAAGAGGAGCATTGAAGAAAGCAACAATAAGAATAGAAAGTAAAGATGATACTGGTACAAATGTTGAATTGGTTAATTAGTATCATTGAGCATTTAATTTTTTCCATCAATGACAAAGGGGGAGATTGTTGGCATATAGTTGTCATTGATGTCAAAAGGGAAAAGCATGCAAGGCAAATTGCTAGCATGATGAAAGAGGATCAAAGATGGAATGGAGTTGCTCATGCAAATGTGGATGATGAAATTAATGGAAAGTGGCATTGATGTCCAGGAGAGATAAGGTTTGTAGTGAACATGGGAGCATGGGTATAGATTGCTATTGAATTCATATGCTACGATGTTATCATTGATGTCAAAAGAGAAAATCATGCAAAGGAGATTGTTGGCACGATGACAAAGGATGAGTGTGAGGGAAGTGGATCTGATGGAAAATTAGGTGGTAGATTCTATATGGGTTTTTCAAGAGCGTTCCAGTGATGTGTTCTGTAGGTCGACAAAGTGAAAGATGCGCCCAGGAAAAAATTATTTCCCCCTTTGGGTGTATTAGGGTTTATTTCTTAAACCCTAACAGGTTTACAGTCATGGTGTCGCAAAAAAAATTATATTTTGTTATTGATTGTGTATCGATGGTTGCAAGTCACATAATTTATAATTTATGTCATTGATGTCGTGAGGGTGACTGGCCCTTTCACATTATGTTTACAAGCCCGAAAAATATTCAACAGCCATTATATTTCTTAAGTCACGGGATTCCAAGTTTTTCTAACCTATGTCGTGAGGTTCTAGAGTTTCGTAACCTCTCAACTTGGTGACTTAGCTAATGGAGTGATGAGGAAGAAGGCTCTCTTTGTTGTTAGCAAGTCACAGTTTTCACAATTTCGTAACCTCCAAAAAGAGGATCTTAAGTTCATATTTTTTGTGACATAGTGATAATGCGAATGAAAGGATGACACGTGGTGATGACCTGTCCAGTGGACCCTGCATAGTCAAGCCAACAGAAGATCAAAGCTTCATTAGTTTCTTCTAATTCATCATTGACTGGTTATAACAAGTTGTAGGTAGCTTAAGTTACTACTTAAACCTTTGAAGTCATTTGGGGAGCCGACCCCTTCACCTTGCATTTATCGGTCAAGAAAATATTTGGTGTGTTTAATATTTCCTAAGTATCATGCAAATATTTGTCTTCGCTTGATCAATAGTGGAGATCAAGCCTTGGCGCTCGGATGGTGCCCACATACCTCATTGAGATTTAAGTGGGGCCCGATCATGACCTGCGAGGTCAGCAGGGAATAATGATGATCGAATTTTGAGGATCAACGATGCTCACAACATGCATGGTGGGACCTACGAAGGTAGAATACGAAGTTAGTGGAAGGTGATGCCCAAAAGTGTATACGCGATAGCAGCTTGCATACCCCGCTAAGAATTCAATGGGACCTGATGAAGACCCACAAGGCTAGTGGGGAATGGTGAAGATTGATCAAGGTTGATCGAATGGTGCATGATGCATGAATGGTGGGACCTATGAAGGTTGCACAAGATGACGTATGCCATCAATGGTAGAGATTGAACAAGGAAGATCTGACGATGCCTGTAGTGTATCTGGTGGGACCCAATAGGATGGTGATGACAGATTGTGACGAAGACTGATAAGTAGGGAAGAGTGATTGGTCAACAATCAAACTCACATCATTGTAATGAGTTGCATGGAAATGACATGGATGACAAATGGCAGTAGCCTGCAGACCCCACAAGGTTTGTGTGGGCCCGATTTCAAATCTCGCAGGGATAGCGGACTTTGGACCCGTATCTTGGTGGACCTTGTGTATCTCAAGTTGTGTATTAAGGACATCTATGATGGAGATTATATGATGATTGATCCAATTGTGATCGTCAGTCGGTGAAGATCGACGATAGAGATTTAAATGATCACTTATTGGGCGTTCATGTTTTAAAGGTGTTGAGATGAATGGAAAGCACTAGATCATGGAATGGAATCTCTAGATTGGCGGCCTAGATTTAAACACATTAATAAAAAATGGCTCTCTGTGTGAATGAGGATTTTGTCTGGTAACCGACATAGAGCAAAGATTTAATTGGTCCAACTACACCTACGACCAATCAAATGAAGATTTTATCTTCAATGTGGTGGAATAGACTGTAGAGGTGATCAAGATCGGATCAAATTGAATGAATAGGAGAATGCATTTAATACATATATGATTCTAGGGTTTCATGGGTTACTATTCTTAGAAAAATATTTGTATTCAAATTTAATGTTGTGAGGCTCAATGTAGAGGTTGTTTAATGAAGAATTCTTGAAAACCCTAACAGATGATCACAGGGATGAGAATCAAGATTAGATCGAATGGATAACTGAATGCATTGAATGCATAATCAAATTCTTAAGGTTTAACAAAGAGAATGAAGGAAAATTATTTGCACCAAAATTAAATGTTGGATGGGTCAATGCAAAATATGGTGATATATGATCAAATGTCTCGATGATGAGTTGGATAGTGGTGTGTGCACGTGGCTCGAGGTATAGATAGCTTTTCGATGAAGTTTTCAAGCTAAGAAAGCCCTAGCAGAAGATTTGAGATGATTTGAATGGTGGTGGGAATCTTGACGAAGAGATTGTAGATCGTTGGAGTTAAGATAAAAGAAGACAATCTGAGAATTGTCAAAGGTGTTGTATCTATTGTGTGTGTGAGAATTTTTTAAGTGCACAGGGTGCTTAATAGAGTTATGTATTGTTGAGTGTGCATTAGAGGTAGTGTGAGAGAGTGTGTAGTGCAGGAAGCTAGAACGGAATGTTCTAAGTGCATAGGAGGAAAAGAGAGAGTGCAGAGCAGAGGGGATGTGTTGTTGAGAGTGCAGCTACAATAGCAAAGTGTGAGTTGTATTAAGTGCAACAATGTACTAGATGTGATGATGCATTATAGGTTAGAAAAAACCAAGTCTATGCATATTTGAAATTGTTATCATTTTATTGAGTTGTGGCTCTGATTAGGGGATTGTCATCTCCTTGAAGTTGTGGCTCCTAAAATAGGGTGTTGTTGCATCCTTGAAGTTGTTTCTTCTAAATTAGGTAGTTGATGCTTCCTTGGGTTGTAGCCCTAAAACATTGTAACAAAGATTTCTTTTGTGACATTGGATTTGAGAAGTAGACTCAAGCAACCTTGGTCACCGTGGTTTTTCCCATCTTGGGTTTTCCATGTATATATGGTGTTGTGGGCATGTGTGTGTTGATTTTCTATTTGCATGTTTATGTTTGCATCTTTAGTTCTCAATCTAGACATTGTAAGAGTTGAGTAAGATATCTGCACAAAGTTTTTGGAGCTAAGAATGTAATATGTATAAAGATTTTAAGAGATATTTTTTGGTATCTATTAATTCACCCCCCCTCTTAGTAGATCATTGTGTTCCAACATTGGAGGCCTTTCCTTTATCATGGTCTTGTAAGGGATTCTTGAATATGGTATGATCAACATTGGTTTTTCCTTGTGAATCTCCTACTAATATGGTCCCATTTTCAATGAGGTCTTGAATAATGTTCTTGAGTGTCCAACATCTAGTTGTTTTGTGTCCTTTTCCATGGTGATATTCACAGTATTCATCTTCTTTCCACCAATCATGTTTGATCAATGAGGGTTCATAATTTTTGGTATCTGGTAGTGTGATGGCATTAGACTTCAAAATTTGTTTGAGGACTGATACGCTAGGTTCACCCAATTGAGTGTGTGTTCTTTTAGGACGGGGAGGAACTCTTCATTATTGATTATTTTGGACTGTGTTTAGTGTTTGGTCTTGACCTTGTGTCTGTGTGTTTGATGCATTGGATGTAGTTGATGAGGAAGGACCTTTAAGTTGAATTGTTGTAACTTTGGTTATCAATTTGGCATCAACAACTCCATCATTTGTGACACTTTTGTTTCTAGACTAGTACTTGCTCTTGTCATTGTTGGGTTTCAGGTTCTCCTTGTGTACCTTGACCAGTCCTTTTGTGATAAGAAGTTTCTCAATAAGGACACATTTCTCAAGAATTTCCTCAAAGGTTGTGCAACATTGGATTTCGATTTGACTTATCAGTTCACCATTGAGTTTTTCACAAACATGGTACCCAATTATTTCCCAAGAATGTGACAAGGGAACTTGCTAACCAAAACTCACCATCTCTAGTAAAATAAGGTAAGTGATTGCCCTCCTTCTTGTTTGGTAGTGTTTAATGTTACAAGGGTGACATCACTTTTAATGTTGAAGGAAAAATGATTGATAAATTTGTTGGCCAGTTCTCCCCATGTTCTAATTCTTGGAGGAAGGTGTACAAACCAATCTAGAGGTGGCCCCATAAGGATTCGTGGGAATAGTCCCATCAAATAGGTAGGATCATATGAGACTTCCATAGTTGATGTGTTAAATTCTCAAATGTTTTCTATTAGATCCCCTGTCCCCTTATACATAGGCAATGGTGGTGTTGTGAAATGAGGGGGAAAGGGTAGTATGTACAATTTCCTATCAAATGGAAAGGGGTACAATTCCTCCATGGAATAGGTCTTCTTGTTGGTCCCCAATTGTATTTTTGTAATTTTTTGTTGGAGGGCCTGCATTTTTTGTATCAAAGTATCTGCAAGAGATGGATTTGCATTGCTTTCTTTTGGTGTCATGATGTTGGTATTAAGGTTGTATGTCAGATTTGAATTGGGATTGATGCTTTGTGATGTGGGACCTTGGTTGCCATATTGATGTGTGTTTTTTTGGCTTGGGATGAAATTGGTATTTAAATTTTCTCCAAAGGTTGTTTTTGCATGTGGTATGGTATTTTGGAATTGAGGTGTAGACCCTTGATTTTTGCCTTGGTTTTGAAAATTTGGTCCTTGATTAGCATTTTGAAATGGAGGTGTAGGTCCTTGATTGATGTTTTGAAATGAGGGTGTAGGCCCTTGATTGACATTTTGGGATGAAGGTGTAGGCCCTTGATTGATAATTTGAAATGAAGGTGTAGGCCCTTGATTGGTATTTTCAAATGAAGGTATGGTTCCTTGAGTAGAGTTTTGAAATGATGGGATGGACCCTTGATTCATGTTTTGGAATAATGAGGTAGATCCTTGATTAGTGTTTTGGAGTGATGGAATAGACCCTTGATTATTGTTTTGATTTGGGACCCTTCGTGAGACAATGTGAACCTTTCTAGATTTATTAGGTGGATGTTGACTTGAGGAAGGTGTGCTTTGAAATTGGAATAAGGAACCTTGATTTGTGTTTTGAAGTATGGGTATAGGACCTTGGTTTTCATTTTGGAGAAAATTTGTGGGACCTTGTGATATAGAACCTTGATTTGTATTTTGGAAAAGGGTATTGGCAAAGGTCTTACCCATGGAATTTGAGGAACTTCCAAGTGTGAAACTCTATCCTTGTGTAGTGGTGTGGGTTGCCTTGTTTCAAAATGTTGAAATGACTAGGATGTGTGTGGTAGTGGTGGTTTCCATGTGTGCAGAGGTCCCAAGGGGTATGGTTGACATTTCTTGTGATGAGGGCATGCCAAATGCGAATGGATTTTGGGTTTCTTCTTCTACAATAGTTGAGACATCAAAACCTTGAGATAATTTGACACCCTCTTTAGCTAGTGCATAAAAGAATCTGTTAGGGTTAGCACCAACAATTTTATCAACCATGCTTAAAACTCTTGGGTCTTGATAAGCTCTTTCAAATTTGACCAAGGTGATAATAACAAAGATTGATAAAATGAAGGATGATGGTCAATGACAAATAGAATATACAAACAAGGATTTTCCAAAAGCTTAATGGTAGATTCCTATGTTTAAGTTTTGAAGGTCTAAATGCAACATAACGGTCTAAGTTTAATCTATGCAATGCAAATGGTGGGGGGAAGGTGACTTATAATGCAATGTGTCCTAAATGACAATGCTAGAATGAACTGAAAAGGCTTGCAAGTATTTGGTTTAGCAGTCAAAGTTCATTGTAAAATGAGTTGATCAGATTTTGGAAAAAGATTTTGAAAGTTTTTGGTTACCAGACAATTGTGGCATTATTTTCTGCAAATGGGTCATTTCAGATTGCGGGTTTTCATATCTCAATTATGGTTCAAGATGATAGTTGTGGCTCTTTTTTCTACAAATGTGGGTCAAAATAGTAGTTATGTTTTCCCAGTTATCAGTTGCAATGCAAAATATCAATTGTGGCTCTATTTTTGATAGTTGTGGTGCACAAAATGTTGCTTTTGACAATTTGATGGTTTTGAATGGATTTTGAGTGGATTTTTGATTGATTTTGATAATTTTTTGTCTAGAAAACATAGTATACAGTCTCAAGCACTTGTTTTGGTTTGGTTTTGGATGTTTAAGATGTTAAAATATGTAAAAGACACTTGCAAACACACTTCACAACCTATGGCTTCTCAAGAGATACAACCTGCTAGATCCCCACTCAAATTTCTCCAGCCACTTAAACAAGGCAGACATCTAGAGACTTGGTGGCACTGGCTCCCCTCCACAACACTCACTTCTCAGGCTCACCAAGTCTCAATTTCTCAAAGAGGAATTTCTTCCTCTACACATGCTTAGTGAAGATGTGGGGTGACTTCAGAACGACCGTTCCTATGCTAGCAAGTGAAGGTATTTTGGCTACTACAACAAGGTTATTAGTGAATACTCGAGGACACGACTCCCCACAAGCATCCAACAAGCCACTTAAGGCTTTAATCACTCTACCATGGGCTGTTATATATTTTACGATAGGTACCCTATTTCGAGTGACACTGTAAGGCAAGGGAAAAGACCATCGTGAGGACTTGACATTTTAGTCTTATCCTTTTATGCACCGGCCTGAGCGAAAAAACGGTTGGAGTCATTCCTTCTTTCAAGGTAGGCCCTGAGCTAAAGGTAAAAAAAGTAAGACAAGGATGTTGTTTTTTATCATCCAAGATTGCACGAAGCGTAAGGGGAGAGCATACACAAACACCTTTACCTCACACTCGCATGGTGTTCATTTTAAGCCCAAAATCCAAATGTGTGGTGTGGTTATACAAATTCCAAAGAGGTTCTTTTGATCACTCAAGATCATTGAATGGCACGAGAGGAGAGAATACACACTCTATGACAGTTTACAAACCAGCAAACACATAAAACACTTATTGATTTTACCCTTTTCTTATGATTTGAAGACACTTGGATTCGTTTTATGCCCATGACATGAAATGAAAATCCATTTTAATATCAACGAGTGTAAGAATGCATCTTGTTGTTCTTTTTAAACCTTATGAGTGAAAAATGAAGATTTCTTTTATCCTTATGATCTTGATGCAAGTTGTAGAAAATAAACAAAATGAAAATTTGCTTAAAAATAAACTAATGTAAAGCTTGATTTTTTTGTTTGTTTCTAAAGAAATCATTTTTGGGAGCTCCAATCCAAATCCACATGCTAAAAATATAACTTTAGCAACCAAAAACCCTACTCTACTAAAAAAACTAAAAGGAAATTGAAAGCAAACAAGAAATTGGAAATTTATACCAAACAGGCAGTTGCATCGTTCTTTTTAGTAAATGTGTCGATGTGTTGTGTCACACCAGAACAATTGCATCGCAATTTTGAATTCAAATTTCCCCACCTATCATTGCCTTCCACAAATGCATCGTTTCTCTTAATAGTTGTGTCGTTTCTTAGCATTTGTTTCGTTGTTTTTAACAAATGCGTCGTTTTGTACTAAAATCTACAAAAACACACAAAAAGCCATACGATTTCTACAAAAACTTCTTTTCACATCAAGTTCGCCAATGTAAGATGGGGGAAAACAACTCTAGCCTAGATAAAGTGACAGCCACAACACTTCTAAGCTAAAAACCTCATTTAAAACAAGAGAATACAAATAAAGAGAGAAATCAAAATTAAAAAAATAAAGCACTCCCCATTGCAGTTGATTCACTTCTCTTGTCTCTCCTATTTCTTCTTTTGCCAATATTACCCTCATATTTTTGTTGAAGTTGTGCAAATACCTATAAATAGTAAGCAAGAAATTTGGAGAAATATGGTTGTTAAGGAAAAAATGGAGAAGAATGGCTTCTTTTATAGACAACCATTCGAACGGATGGATGAGATTAATCTTCTCGAAAGGTCCCAAGATCAACGATGGGAGACTGAATGCACCAAGAATATTTTATTCATGGGAGGGCTATGATGTCGACGGCTATGACAAAGATTAATGAGCAAGTGGAGGGATAATGCATAAATTGAAAATTGAAAAATAATCAATTCATGAGAAAGAATCTTTAACCAAGAGGAGGCATAAATAATTTATTCAAATTACTTATTTGAGAAAAAGGACAAGTGGATATTCAATTAAAATAATTTGCATAATTATTTTAATTAAATGAGAGAAAATGTGAAAAAAGTTATTAAATAATTAAGTTGATTTAATTATTTAATACAAAAAACACATGGAGGACGATTAAATAATTTTGACAATTATTTAACAAATGGAAGAATTAAAAGGGGGAGTGAATAGTTAAATAATTAATTATTATTATTTAACCATAGACGAAAGATGACGAGCAAATAATTCAATAAATAATTATTCATTTAATTATTGAAGAAAGGGGGATATTAGCGAAACAATTTATTTATTTAATCGATCAAGACAAAATAAAGATTAGGAAATGAATTAATTAAATAATTAAAAATTATTTAATTAATAGAGGAATATGATCAAGAATAATCAAATAATTAAAAGTATTTAATTATCGGAGGACGACGACCAAGAAAAATGATGTTGGCAGACTTAGGACATTTTTAAATTTCTACAGGTCCAAGTGTATGGTTTTTCTGTAGCTTTTAGGAGCCTATAATGGAGATCTGAATATTTCAATTTGCCCAAGTTTTACAGTCAAAATGTTAGAAATGGCTTTGGGATCTTAGTTTTCGTAAGATGAAAACAATTTTGATAACTTTTGCAACTTTGTAAATCTTGCTCTTTGAAAGGTCTTCAATCTTTCTTCCACCTAAATCTGCAATCACACATACAAGAGATAAAAATGTTTGTTTTGGGTGAATAGGGGTTTTCCTCGGTCAAACCTTGTTTTGGTAATCAAATCTTGAATTGAAATGAAATACGAAAGAGGGAATGAAGAATGAAAAAAGCTATGTTACCACTCAAAAAACCCTTGAATGAAACCTTGATATATGGATATCTTAGGAGGACTGCAACTTTCATGAGATGGTTGAATTGGATGTGGATATTGACACTTGAATCTTGCTTGAAATGGTGCCTTGAATGCTTGATTTGATCATGAAACCTACATCACAATGTTAGCTCCAAAAACATGCATGATGCAAGAAGAATTTGATATGATGGATGGTGATGGCACTCTCAAATTTTGCAAATTTGAGATGCCCATTTCAAAATCTTGCTTCTGCACTTTCAGAAGTGCACCTGATAAATCAGTCCTGACTGACCCACTTTGGAGGCTTATAATTTAAAGTCTGTTGATTGTCATGCAAAACCCATTTGCAGACATACTCAAGTGACCTATGTAAGCAGGCATGTCAAATTTTAGCTTCCCATGATATGTTCTGACAGAGTCGAAAAGTGAAGCTGGAGGGTTTTCACATTGTTCTTTTGTTTGCAGACTATTTGTTTTATGAAGTTGCTTCCTGTTTGAGCTTGGTTTTCACAACCAGTTCATTGTCATGTCAAAAAGAATGTTGTTCCATATTCCCCATATCAAAATGATCTCGGGTGTCAGTTTTCAAAACTTCATCATCTGATTTTCTATTTTTAGCAAATCGAAACCAAATGCAGTTTGTTTTGTTTTGTAGCTACATTCCTGACAACATTTCTAAGTGGCCAACTTCGACCGTCAATAACTTTTGATTAATGATGTTTCAAAGAAATTCATTTTGCACACGTGCTCGGGGTACCTCAATGAACTTATGTGCTTGACGGCAGCTCGCCAGGAATTGATTTACTATTTTTACAAATTAGCAGTTGAGTCAGTTTTATTTGGCTCAGAACAGCTATTGTTTCAGAAAAGCATGAATAAGAAACTTTGTCGATTAATATCTTTCACCTCGTGATTGAGTTCTCTGAGCCATTTGTTGCACTGTATTCTCGGATCAAATGACTATATGTCTACAAGTTTTCATGTCTCCCAGAGGTCATTTGACCAGTTTCCCGGATTGATTCTTGAGCCAACTTGGCTAGTTTTGCACTATTTCCAAAACGGGCAGAAAACAGATTCTAATGAAAACCCTGTTCATGTTTTCACTTCTAGAACACTTTGAAGTTGTCTTAGAACAATTTGAACTCAAAACTTGTTTGAGAGGGAAAATGTTTTTAGTCGGGTCCACATTTGGACCCGACATGCATTATACAATTGAGAAATGGTGAATTCTGCAAATTTTGCAGTTTACTTCAAGTGATTCACTTGGAACAGGGCATTCATGTGGATGTCCTGTGTTTACATTCATGATGGCATTGAGGTGTGTTCTCTTGAGTACATATCTGGCAATGCTAAAGAGAGACTCAGCTCATATGAAGAATATTGTTAGTTCTTTGCCATAAGTATGAAAGGCCCCTGTACATGTCTCTTTGAAGAAACTGCTAGGAGAATTAAAGGCATTGAAGGTAAACTGCATCAATATGCAATCTAAAGCCAAAGTTAAGTGATTATTGATGGAGTAAAATGGAGGACAGTGAATATACAGGGTGTTGTTGCTGGGAATTTTCTTGATTACTGCTAATATGTGTGCAAAATTCATTCTTTTCACACCCAGCTAATGCCTACAGTGATAAGTATAACAAAATTGTTTGGGGGTATAAGCATGAACATACATCAAAGCATAAGCAAAATGCGGCTGGCAGTGAGAAAATGTATAAATTGGATATGTTGAAAAGGCCTTAGAAACTTTCATGCAAATGCAATAACGTGCCAGCAGATGGGAGAGAGCCTGTAGCCATTGAAAGAGGAGGCTCGCGCACTGGTTAGGTGGACGTGCCCAGATTTTTGAAAGGCTTTAGAAACCGCCAAGCAAATGAGAAACCTGTGCAATAGTGAGGAGAACACTATACACCAGAGAGGATGAGTCTTCCAACTAGCTAATGGGGAAACCCACGCCAGCTACAGGAAGGCAAATCGTGTCCATCAAAGAAGGAGGCTCGATAGAAGGTAAACATCACCAATGAGAAAGGTCCGCGCATTTGAACCGGGGAGTCTAAGGGGTCTGCGCATCCATCAGCCAGCAGGTAGGGAGAGACCCATCCATTTGAAAGCAATATGGAGGCCCGCACCAATGAAGGGAAGCCTACGGCCAGTGTGTGGAGCAGGGTCATCAGTGCATAGTGCGCGGGTGTGAGGGAGGTCTGCACTAAACCAAAACCCGCAAACAGAGAGGAAGTGGAGGGTACCAATAGGAGGTTACATGGAGCTTGGTGGAGGAGCTCAAAAATGGGAATGGCAGCCATGAGCAAAACACGGGAGCTCACAAAATTAAATTAGGGCATTTTCATCCCAAACTCACAAGCCTTGCGAAAATCTTGATGACGTTGCCAAAACCCTTGCAAGGTATGCGAGAATGCACAGGGAAGCTTTTAAATTAAAAATTTTCAAAGGGTTGCATAGTTTTAAAATTGAGGTGGGCCTCGTAAACATTTCCAAAGAGGCAAAATGTTTAAAATTTAAATGAAAGGGGGTGGGCCCATAGAATTTTTTAAATGGTCAGGCATGTAAATTTAATGATGCCCGAGAGTAAATTTTTTTATCTTTGCCCAGGTCAGTAAAAGTGAGTTTAATATTCACTAAACAAAATATTCACTATGTGGAATATATTGCTGAAAGTAAAATGCCAACATTGGTAATATTTTGCCTTATAAAATAAAGTGATTTTATTAAATAGACCATTCTATTTAATGAGAGGTAAATAATGCAAAGGTATAGTGGAAAATAAAATGAGGGCTCCATTATAAAGTTAAATACTTTATATTGGCTAGAAATTGCAAATAAAGTGCAGCATTGTGAAGTAAACATAAATGAAAGGCAGGAACATAATTTGCACGGGAAGAGATATTTTCCAGCTGGGTGAAATAATGAGAATCTCCACATGGGCTGATTTTCTGTTGCTGAGTAATGATGAGCAAATGTTGTTTTTGAGGGAATAAGTTTGTTGCTGCAGAGGAAGAAGAAGGAAATATTCCTTTCAGTTGATCAACGGTAAATGGAGCTTCCAGATGGCAATTCCAGATCGAATTTAGGGTTGCTTCTACTTGCCTCTCTTCTTCTATATCTTCTATTATTCTCTCATTGTAAAGGGTTCTGAGTTTTTGTACTGGACTAGGTAGATAGAGATTTGTATTTTCTAAGTCATTGTTTGAGTTTGTAAGATGTAATTTTATGAATTCAAAAGTAGATACAGCCAGTTTATGCAATTAACATCATGAAGGTGTTTGCACATTCATGAATTTTATTAGATTGTCTCCATATTTGTACACTTTTAGTTATATAAATTCAATAATACAAAGTGTCTTTGAGTTTATCATCTCAAGTTTCATGAGATTGTGTTGTCTGTTCATTGTTTTGTTTCAAGGAAATGGTTAAAATTCTTTGAGCAGGTGATTGTGATTCCAGATGTGCAGATGGGATTTGATAAGAAGAATCTGATTGATATCAAGAGAAGGATTGTTGGTGCAAGACACTAACAGTTGATGCAAAGCATTAGCAACTTAAATCCACTGGTTGAAGACTGTTTGCTGGGGAATTAGTTTTATGTGTTTGACTCCATGGCCCAGAACTGGCACTGATCTATTTTTCAGTTTGTGCATCTCAGAAACAAATTTAAATGCAAAATCATTATTAATCTTTCTATGTTATTGTGTGTACTACTTTCCAATGGCTGAGAGAGGGTTGAGTTACTAAGAATTTAGCCAAGTTTAAGGTTGTCAATGCTTCCCTTAGTGTATCTGCATTGGGAATTAGCTGCTTTGTAAAACAATGTCAATGTATGAGTGAATTAAGTTTTGAACATTGTTTAGGTTTACCCACCTTGGTCCTGCAGAGCCAGAAGTGTAGGAGATGTCAGTCTTTGACTGAATCTTGTCAGTTGGCCACTAGCCTTTGTTGTTCTTTAATATAGAGGCTGGCTACCTCTTAGAGAGTTTCAAATTCTAGCTGGGTTGTTATTTCAAACACCAACAGATGGATCTTGAATGCTATAATAAATCTCTGATATTTCTGCTCTTGAATGCCTTTTTTTTCTCTTGAAATGCTTGAAGAATGCTCATAAAACTCTAGCTTGAAAAATCTAGGTAAAATGGTGAAATAACCTTGTATTTATAGGTATGTATCCTTAATTTCTCAAAATTCAAATGTCACAAGCCAACATTGGATCATGGATTTGAAATCATTGAAATACCACCAAAAACATAGTTTAAATTTAGGTCCTAAGGTTTAGGGAGGACCCATTCGCCCATGGGAAAATGAGTCACATGTCCATAAACCTAAGACACACATTGCTCATTATGAAGTGTTATGTTTAGGAATTAATAAGTTTTTGGTTTCCCCTTTGGAAAAGGTAATTAAATAGGCTTGGAAAATGAATCAAAGGGCCAATTAAGGCATGATTAAACTCAATTAATTAAGAGAGCCCAAATAAGTGTATAAATGTAATAAGGTACACATTTAACAACGCCAAATAAAGGAATTATTAAGTCCAATTTAACTAGGAGGGACCAAATAAGTGAGAAAATATAAAGGGTTACATTTTTTGACACTACAAAAATTTAAGATAATTTTTGGACTTTAGTTAAAGAATTATTAACTAGATTGTTCACTTCAAGGTTTCCTCTCACATCAATGAGATCATTTATATATTCTTGCATTTTTTTGTGAACTTGGGACCAGCAGTAGGTCATTTCCCAATTGTAAATCATATATGACTATACACTTGTCATAATTTAGAAATATCAAATTATTGTGCCAATATTTGGGTGCATTTGGTCAATTTATTTATGTGATAATTTTTCTTTCAAAATTTACATCATGTATGTATAACTGTGAGTGAAGTATAGAATGATTTTGGTCTCTATTCATGATTCTTGAAGGACATTCATGTGTGATTGCCAAAAAATTAGTTTTCTTAACCCTTACCTTCCTCCCTTTATCTTTTCCATTTTATTTGAAAATATTAGATAGTTTTAGAAGATTTAATCAAATTTATTTGTAATTCCTACATTTTTTTCAAAATAACCTTCTATCATAAAAATAAATGTTAAATCTCAAGCATGTATTGAACTATTTTGTGAATTCATTTCATCTTAAGCTTCAATAAGTAAAATCATTTGTATCTAAGTTCTTTTGTGAAATCAATCTAAAATGGAGTTTGAGTGAACCCTAGTGTGTCAAGACTTGACAATCAAAGCCTTCACAGAATAAATTATGTCTCAAAATTTAAATTCCTTCAAGAGAGATAATATTCCACTTATATATTTTCTTTGTGTTGTTTGTGTATACAAACCACATAAACACATGGTATTTAATAGACAAAAAAATCCACAGGAGTAGTATTAGACAATCTTCCACTTATAAGGACATTAACATCTTTGTAAAGTAGCAATCATAAAACTATGTATATACAAATATAAATATATATGATAACTATTTATCCTCTTATGTGTATGTTAATAAGATTCAAGTTTAAATGTGTGCATACATTTAGTACAACTAATATTAGTACCCACTTTATATCAAGTATATCAAATAAAAGTCAAGAACCTAATTTCATACCAATAATTACTAACATAGAATCAAATCCATACACATAAATTATCCATAGTAAAATAATAGATATAAAATAAATCCAGTCATATTCTCTCTTATGGTAGCAATAGTCAAAATATCATTACAAAGAAGTTGTCTTACTAACATTGCTAGAATCAAATCCATGCACATAAATTATCCATAGTAAAATAATAGATATAAAATAAATCCAATCATATTCTCTCTTATGGTAGAGATAGTCAAAATATCATTACAAAGAAGTTGTTAGACAAAACCCTGATATGGCTCCAAGTGATGTCCTATTATAATAGGATTCAATGCTATAAATTATCGCAATCATACTATAGTATGAAATCCTTCTTAAATGGAACACAACATACATCAACAAGGATATGTAGAGAATTCATAGAACTTTTAAAGAATTACAATGATAATATAACTTTCTTTAAGAATGAATAATACTATCCATCGAATCATCATATGAAGATGTATATTTTGTAATATTACCAATGTTCTTAACCTTCTAATTGTGTTTACCTTATTGTGCAAGCAAGTATTCTTATAGTCTAGTTTGTTTACCTTATTGTGCAAGCAAGTATTCTTATAGTCTAGTTCATTGACCATATACTATCCGCACTTGCAATCATAACGAAATATGATCCTAATAGTCATCATTAAGTCTCATATATTTTATACATATAATTTGTATGATGTAGTAGTTGGTACATCTCATAATAAATACACATGTCTAGTAATTCAAGTTTCCATATCTAGTTTATCTTCTTTGGTTCAATTCATACCATATATTTAAGAAGCAATAGACTTATCTATTCAAAATATTGTACCTTCAAAGCAACTATCAGAAAAAATTACTCAAAAATATCATATTTATCATTGACTGTTACAATAGTAATTTTCTTATCAACTATAATAAAGAATAACAACTTTGAAAACCTTTGTAGAAGCCACATAAAAACTTATTTTTCTTAAAAAATCTTATTTTATTTTAAGCTCAAACCCTCAAAATATTTATTATTCATAATTAATAATATTTCATAAATAACGTAGTCAAATTTATGTAATAGACCCACCCAAACAACATTAATGCAGGAGCTCTCAAGCGTATTTGTAATCCTGCATAGTCCAAAAACAAATGATTAATTCAGTTTTGGTTAGCTCTTCATTTGTGTTGTATTTTTATTGATGGATGTCGATCCTTGTCCATAATTGAATCATTTTAAAACTTATTCAAATCTCCCCTTGTAAATACAACACCTCATTCTTTTTATGGTGTTCCATTCCCTTTAATGAAAAGTCACAATTACAACATGGTCGACCAGAGGAGTTTAATTTTAATTCCAAAATGCAAAATTAGTGGGAAAGGAAAAGCCACGACTGGGCAGCTCGAATGAGACATTATTGTTGATTACATTTGAAATCTCAAAGTTTTTTTATAACAATTTGCAACGCATTACATGGCTGAGAGGGTCGACTCATGTAAAAAAAGGCAACCATTCAATGTTGGCGTGGAGTTTTTGGCAAATTAAAAATGTTTGAATTAAAAATTTCCAGCACATATGGGAAGTGGGTGACGCCAAACAAATATAGAGGAGGTTAATATGGCAAGTTTAGAAGAAAAAGAGACATCAAATGTAAGCAAAATAAGATGCCAATTATGCAGATTGAAAGAGACAAATTAAAAAGGCTGATTAGAAGATGATGCAGGAACAGATTGTAAATGCATACGTGTGAGCATAATAAACTAAATTGTGAATTATTTGTGAAATTTAAATTTGAATTTATTTGATCGACAAATGCAATTGTCAATTAAATGCGAAGTTAGCTGCTAAGTTTTGAGATTGAAAATCTATGAAAATTGTGTTAGTGAAGTTTGTGACAGCGGGAGGAGAATTTGTGTGTTACGTCAAACATAAATTTTTCTTTGATAACATTCATTAGATTGACGTCATCAATTAGTGATAAAACTAAGCTAATATATCAAAACAAAAAAACCCTTAATGTATCTTTATTCAAGATACATAGTATCTGCCTAAAATATTTTACCAAAACAGAATACCCAACATATTAGCACCTCATTCACTGCAATAACATATGATGATAACGATAATTTTTCTTATTCAGAGTTATATTATCCATTCTTGAGTGCAATGATAAAAAAAACCTTCAAGATTATGTTTCTAGTCAACTTTCCTTATAACGATGTTTTGGATCAAAGACCACCATCATACAAAATAGCATAAACTTAACCCAGAACACTTCTAGCACCAAAAGCTTCCCAGGCATACATAATGCAAAGTGAAAAAGCATGCACAAAGCAGGTGAACTATCTGAGAAAACGTATTTAAGGAAAAATAAAGGCAAGTGTAAGGCACATGAATTGTTTGACAAAAACCCTCAAAGAAACAAGAGAGATGATTGTGTTAGGTTCCTGTCGATTGTGAGTTGTGTTTGGTTGTTTGAGAGATTTAATTAGCAGAAGAAATATATATAAGCATCATTTTGATGCAATGAGTGATAAGTGGACAATTCATACTTAAAATAGATGAATTGTAATGAATCAGTACTCATGAAATATAGATCAATTAATTAGATCATGAAATATAAGTTAATGAATAATGTGGACATCATCTAAATATAATAATAAATATTAAGAATCTCCAATATTCATAAAATATGAATCTATAAATTTAATAAACTTCACAATGAAATAGAAATATATATTTAGATTTTGTATTTTATCATAGGGATCATATAACTTGAAACTTTTAACAAATAAATGTGCATGTAATAATTGACATGTATTATCATAAATAATTATGCAAGTAATGCTTATAACTAATGTCATGACAATGTTTTGAAAACAACTAATAGATCTGTATTAGACATGTTTGAGCATAGAAGATAGTGGTTGTCAAGACAGTAGAAGTGCAATATTCTCCACTTTTGTATCTAATTTGTTGCCTGCAAATAGTGTATTCAAATAGTTTTTAGAAAATGATTATTGTATTATATAAGAATATTGAATGAATAAGAACATGCATATAGTAAAAAATGTTTGGAAAATATTTTACTTGTACCTTTTCATAGGATTTGTTGATTATTGTTGAAGAGGATTGGCATTGATGATGACATTGTTGTGGTTCAAGGTAAAGTGGCCTCTTGTTGAGAAATCGTGTAACATGAAGATGATACATGATTTATCTTCAATGTAGTCTTCATATGTAGTGTTGTGTAGATCAGGCAGTAACATTTGAACAATGGATTTATCAACAAAGCAATGTATTGTTTGGTGGTTGCCAGGTACTAGGATGGTTTTTAAATAATGGGAGTAGATATAATTCACATCATCATTACATCTAGCGCAAAAAGCAACTTGGTCATCCAATGTTCCATAATTTTGAAATTTGTAATTGCACTTTGCACAAAATGCATGGAAGGAATTTGAAATTTAATTAGAAACTATCAAAAAAATGTACTTTTCAAAAAGGTACAAAATATTGACTGATATGATCTTTGGTTTTTACTTTTTAGGAAAGAAAAAATTGCATTTAAAAAATTAAAAATGAACAACAAAATTTTACATTCGATTTGCAATGCTAAATTGTGTAGACATATGCATATACAAGAAAGTTCAGGCACAAGAAAATAGAAAATTAGAAAAATCAAATCAAAATAGCAATTTGTAGCAAATTGTTTTGTCAGACAAAATTTTGGTTTCTAAATTCTAATTTAAAATAAAAAAGTGATTTCAGGGGAGATTATACATATTTCCAAAGTTTTCAAAATTATATGCATTTTCACATGTCCATTCAGATCCAAAGCCTAAAAAAAGGAGAGCATGTTTGCAGATTTATGCATAACTCTGACATTAAATTCCATCAATAACTTTATGCTTTCCTCCACATTTTGGAGTCTAGTCTTTATTTTTTGTACTTCCATTGCAGTCTGTGAACAAATCTCACAGTGGAATTGTTCTATGGAACTAGGATTAGGAGGCTCTTTAGTGGTAGAACAATGACCATTATGAATGTTTTTTTTCATGTTCTCAGTATCCACGTGAGGATACTTAAGCACATCCTCAATGTTTGAATCGAAATCAATTTTCTTCATCTCATTGGTAGGGTTGGTAGATTCAAACCACATAGGAGATTGTTTGATAAAACTTTGAACAATTTTTGCATCATCTACAAAAACATTGGCAAAGAAAACTACTTAATAATAAATAATTTCAATGACAATGGTAATGAATTTAAATATCTGATGACATAGTCTAGTGTGTACTATTATTATAGTGAATTGGTATGAATAGAGATTTGTAAGAAAACTTGGTTTTAAGGATCATACCATTGATTTGGTTCATGTATAAACACTCAAAATTTGTGTCTATCAAATTGTCAACTTTTGTAATTGACACTTTAGATGTATCATTATCAAGATTGCATGGAGAAGTAGTTGCATTAGGCATATACAAAGTGCTAATATCATTTGAAACATTCTTTTAGTTGCCTTCAATAGCACTATTATATTATGAATGTGAAAAGTATTTACAGATTGCTTGATCCAATAAACCTGTAGTTGCTCGTAAACATTATTTTTCGCTGCTTCTTTGACTTAAAATTTTTGCATTATATCTACTAAATTACCGCACATATAATCAGATGATGGATGTTGCATTATATTGGTAAATTGAACCAAAAGCTGATTTACTTTGGTACTAGAGTCCACTTCGCAAGATGACAACAAAGCATGTTTGAAGAATTTGCATGACTTTGAACTAATATAGTTGGAATTTGTAATTGTCTTAGTTCTTTTCATGGACCTATCAGTTGTTTCATAGGCATTAGCAGCTATATCAAATGTTCCAAGCAATCAACATCGCTTAGATATAGAACCCCTTATCTTTGTAGCAAAACGACCCCATAGGCACCTCCTAACACCCTTATATTTGTTTTGCTTTGTAGAGTATTTGAATCCCTTCTGGTTCAATTTTACTTGTTCAGTTACTTGATTTGCGTTTGCACAATCTTCAAAACTTCACTGCCTTGGCAATGCATCCATTTCTTCTTTGCATTGTCTACTTTTATTAAAGAATTTTATCAAGGCATATTAAGGTCAATTTTGTTGTGTCACTAATTCATTGGGTTCTGAATCGAAGATCGGGTACTTATATTTTGGACAAAAAGGAGTTGACAATAGTCCATGCAAAGAAGTAGAAGAACACTACTACATTGCATAACAATATTATAAGAAATTGAGGAGTGTCTTTAACTAGGATGCGTAATAATATCAGTAGGCACACTTTGACAAATACAACAAGAGATGGAAATAACATAGCACAGTGATAGAGAGGAGCAACCATTGGTTGCTAAACTAGACTATTATACAATTTATAAAAGTTTTGGTATGGAAAAACCATCTATAGATAGTTTGTGTTTGATCCACATTGTGATGCACAATGTGTGCATCTGTTGTGTTGATCTCTTGTAGAAAATATATTGTAACATATTAAGTAATTTAGCATTTGAATAGAAAATAATCATTTGAGGATAAAACCATAATTGTGACACATTAATATAATTGGACTCATTGTTAAGTCTATATTATGCACTGTATGAATCTGTAATTTTCAGTCACCTAGTACTAATATGATATGTACTATGCTAATTTTGGTTTCAAAATAAAAGTGAACATGACATTCAATTGTACGCTATGTTTCTTCTTTTCTCAAAAAAATCAATAATAAAAACAATTTTGTATGGCCTTGCCTTCTCACAAGGATCACAGGGATGATTCATTTTACCTTTTACCTTTCATTGAATTAGATGATTACTCCACTCAGTTGTTGCAATCCCTAGATTATTGGGAACATATTTTCAGTAGTTGGTGCATCGCCCCTAACCATGGCCAATAAGAGTAGGATAGTAGTTCAAATTTGAGTCTCACTAAGCTTCAAAGGAAATGGAAAAGAATATAGTATTTGTTCACACTTATTGACATTTTCTTATGAAACATGTTATTTGATTGGAGGAGAATACATTGATGTCTTAATAGGGTAATGGGCAACGAAAATAATGCATAATATGTGATCTCTTACTCAGTAGGAAATCTATTGCTAACTTTGTTGTTTGGGGATTTCAGTTGGTAGCATTTTTTATTCAAAGGTGCCCTTAAATATCAAATCACAAATAACAAATTGTTGGGAGGTTCTTTTACATTATAACAGGATTTCAAGAAGGATCTTTAATATGCTTGATGGGTCAGACAAAAGTGATTATGTACAATGTTGATAACTTAATAAACAAAACTTTATTATATAATTGTTGTGTTTTTCGAAATCTTACAAAGTGTTGAGGTGAGATTAAATTTGGATAATAATTATGTTTCATAAATAGATTGCATGCATTTGCTAAGGATCCAATTTTCTATATGGATAATATTTTTAATTTTTTTAATAATTGTTAGTCTCTGCGGCGACAGTGGGCTATAGTAATTTACTTGCCACAATTTCTAAATGATTAATGTTTGCTGTTTTTTTGTTTTTTAAATAAAAGAAATTGTTGTATTTGAATTTAGTCAATGGCCTTGATAATTTTCCTAAGCTCAGTGAGCTTAAAAACATAACAAGAATTTTTTTTTAAATGTCATGGACTATAGCTTTAATAATTTCTTATTATTAGTCCTTTGAAATGCGTGCAGGCAAAGATCAATCTTAGTTTGTAATGTTTGAGTTCTGATTAACAATTTTAATATTTCTGTTAATAATAGATTCTCATGTTTTCTGATGTGCTGCTGTTTGCTAACACAACAATTTTCTTGGGTAAACGGTAGCATTTTTAAATTACAAAAAATAAAAATAAAAACCCCTAAAGTTATACAAAAACCCAAGGGATTGCTACATGTGATGAAGCATGTCTACTGAACATTTATTTAACAGTGATCACCTCTGAGAAGATATGTTTGTTTAATGCAAAATTATTGACATATGAGTCAGGTTTTAATCTTCCTAATATTTAGGGGGCGGGGGGCCTAGCTCGATTGGCTAAAAACATCCTGTTGCAGGCAAGAGGTCACGAGGTCTAGTCTCCCCCCAAACCCGTGGTACCGGAGGGCGTGTCATTCCTGCAGTCTAAAAAAATAAAAATAAATAAAAAATAAAAAATAAAAAAAATAAAAATAAAAATAAAAAATCTTCCTAATTAGATCAACTGACACATATACTATTGAAAGCTGTCCTCCAGCTACGTGTTTCATAACCCGCGCTTTTCAAGCGTAAACCCTAAGGTGTTCATGTTTTCTTAACACTACACTCCTCTCCATTGTGTTATTGTTATGTCTTCTATCTTCAGCTTCTTCCATCTTTAATGCAGCCATCGAGTAGATTTGAAGGCGCAAAGATATGGACTGTCAAGTTCTCTTGGCAATAAGTAAGCCAAAGGAAGCTACCATTTGTGGCGATTACTTTGTTTATATTTTCATGATGTTGTTTTCACCTACTGTTGGAGAGGGAAAAAGCTTACGGCAATAATGGGTATGGTTCTGTTTTGTCACCCCTTTCGAGCTCCATCTGTTGTTTCCTCACATTGTTTTGATGCATTTACTTCTTTGAAGTGGGTGATTGTTGTTTTACTGATTGAGATAATTTTGATGACAAAGGCTCATTATATGCAACCTTGGGTGGATGGAGTCATCTATAATCTAGGTGATTGTGCTTTTGTTAAGGTCAATGGTTATTGTGGTCTTATTTGCATAGCATGCACGTAGAGTTTTTGTTTCTGTTTGCGTAACTATTGCAGTGAAGTTTTAGAGAATGCCTTCAAAATGTAGAGTACTGGTTTATTATCTAGCAAATCTTAGAAACAAAGTTAATCATCATACAGTTGAAACTTCGATATGTGTTTGCCCATAGCCTGCGTAGCCCGTGATCTCAGGTACAAGAGGTGAAAAGCTCATTATAAAGACCTCATAGTGCTTCTCGCCCTCTGCCAGACAGGCCATCAGAGGCTTGCTATGGGAGGCCTTGATGGTTCTCGAATTTAGATTGTCCAGCTTCTTTTTCTTGCACATTATTGGGGCGATTTGGCTTCGATTTTTTTGGTTGTGGGGCTTCAAAGAATTGGTCCTTGGCGACCATATTAGAGTCTTAAGGGTTTGCAATGAAGGGCAACACCATCGATTTCGGGTTCAAAAAACTATTGAGCTTTTCCTGTATCAAACGCTTACAGCTGCTTCTCCTCGGTGGCATTTGAATTTGCTAGGAATTTGAATCTGAAGCCTTGCTTTGGAAACCTTATTACATTCATTTATTGAGCTTATCTCATTCCATTTTGAATAAATTACCTTAACTCTTTTAAATTCATTCAAATACAACAACCTTCACAGCTCATTGAATACGACATCATTTGAAATGCCAAAAATGGCTAAGTGCTCAAAAGCTCATAAATGCATCAATTTGCTTGCATTTATATTTATTGGAAACAGTCCACAGTCTGAGCCACAAAGAGGGTGAGAATGGCAAGCATAGAGCAACCCAAAAACAAATAGAGGAGGTTCAAATTCTATCCTATTTGTTGAAAATTAATATGGCATCATAGGCAGACTAGGAGTCCCAAGTATAGGCATGTAGCTTCAGAAGGGCTATTCGAAATGGAAACAATCCACACTCTGAACCATGAATAGGTTGATTCTGATATGGTTGAGAAATTTAATTGCCTGGGTTTCTCAAAATTTGAAGCCTCTCTCTTTGGAAACTGGTGTTTCGTAGGGCATTTCTAGCTTGTCATAGTTGATTGACCAATTCAACAAAAAGATTAAAAAGAAATTAATAGCTTGTTCTCTATATTATCAATTAGCAATCTGAACATTTGTCCATAATAATTCTATCTGTTGGTCTGTCTTGTTGAGCTCTCTATTGAGACGGAGTTCTGTTCAGTCAATCTCTTGTTGGAGCACATCACAAATTTTTTGGTGTACATGTCCTATGTTAGGTTTCAACTGACAAATTTTATCTGGTCAAATTGAAACTTGTAGCAGTAGAGATTATTTTCCCTCCATCGACATTGTTTGTTGTCTATTAACTCTTAACAATGAATCTGAGCATGATATATTTTTTCATAAATAATATAAAAAGCATGACAATCATTGCATAGGTATCAAAAAATAAAATAATGTCAGCATCTACCTGGGTTGAAGCTTAGCAGCATGTTGCAGTGCGTTTCATTTGTTAAATTAGTTTTCCAAATGTTTGTTATCTATTAACTGTTAACAATGAATCTGAATATGATATATCTTTATGGTAGTTATTTTCTTATAAAATAGTAGTTAAAAAACATTAACAATTCTTGTGTAGGTATTGAAAAAAGAAATGCTATCCTTATGCTTATGCTAGATTTCATCATGTGATCCTGCTGACCTAGGAAACTCTTTAGCTACAGATAGAAGCGGGGGGTCCATTGCCACAAATACCCTTCACATCTGTGAATGATAAGAGCCATGCGTTCCCAACAAATATGACGAGTATTCCAACAACAAAGGGCAAATCCTAGATTTCAATTCTAGCTGGTCCATGGGGATTAAAAGAGCAGGATCTTGATTGCAGGGGATCAGAGGCTTCTCTATTTCCATTTTAAGGTGAGTGATGGTTATATGCTTGGATTTATCACAACTTTCTAAAAGCACTAATAATATGGATTTATCGATTTTGTAATTTGAAAGCTAGTTTCTATAAATTTGTAAAAGATTTGTTTCTGCGGACACGGGGAAATACAAAGATGAATCTTGGAGATTAATTAGCTGGGAGCAAATATATTCCAGTAGACACTATAATGAGAATTGTTAGGATGTATCTTACTAGCTACATAAAGTCGGGATACATTCATAATGAGTTAGAACTCTTACCTCTTGTTTCTTTTTTTCTTCTAAAAGAATAAAAAACTTTAGCAGTCAAGGTTACTAGATTTTAGAAATTTCATCTGTGAATAAAACAAACTCAGCCAATAAAAAGAAATAGCATAGTGATACTAGCTTCCATATTGTTACGTTTCTAAAGATTTGGGTAAACCACTCAATACAGGCAGACGTACATAGTCAAAAAGGAAAAAGAAACAGAAACTTGTAAAAAAGAAAGTGTACTCATTTCTATTTAACACCTAGATGAAACATAATTCAATAAGTGATACATACCTATTTGTCAACAAAGCAAGGATTTATAATAGGTATGTTCTATGTTTGCAAGCCTCTAAAGCCTAACTGCTCCTCCAAACTGCAAAAGCTGTAAATTAGGGACAAATTCTCTTATTTAGCAAGTTATTCAGAACTCATAATATATCTATGAAATATTTTAGCAAGCTAAGTAAGACATCTTGCACCTAGAATCCAAATCTCAAACGCTAGCACTAGTAGGAATCTTAATGAATGGAGTACAGACAAAGGAAGAACCCCTTATCGATGAAGATGTTAGGAAATAGTTAATTGCCCACCTTTTGCTATACTGGTTTTCTATTTGCACACTCAGCTTAGTCTGATACTGATCCTTTTTTTTTTTTAAATGCAGGTAAAATAGGAGTTTGTAGATGAGAAGACTTCTACAAAAGTGCGAATGAGAAATGAAATTACAGTCAAAAGGTAGAAGAGAACAAAAATTTGTAGATGCCAGAACAGGAAAACATGCAAGAATTATCATCTTAGAGAACACAAATTTCAATTATTTTTCATTGTGCAAAGAGTAGATAAGATCTCCGTAGATTTCTCTAGATACTGAAAGATTTTGTTGGCTGCAACTACTGACTGTTGTTTGTCTGCCACTCATCGCACCCTATGTTTCTTCTTTTCCCCGAAAAAATAAAAATAAAAACAAAATTTCTTATCTTACATTGCAAAAATAGAGGATAGAATGATACAAATATAGACTTTGTAGGTAGAATTTACTGTTACATTTATTGTGAACAGATAAATTTCATTTTCTTTATTGCACAACTAGTAAACATCATCGCTGCATTTCTTGCAAATTTAAGACCTCATAAAATAATTGACCTAATTTCATGCAAAAAAACATTTTAAATATGTATCAGTACTTTTCTTTGTACTGACATTTATTTATTGAAGTTTTGAAAATTTGTCCACGAATTAAATGAACTATGAAGACTACTGCCATTTAAAAAATTAAATTTAACAAATTTTGTCATGACTGTTTTTCAAATAAGCCAATTAGAATGCATAAATATATATTTTGCACAATTAAAATTGAACTATGGAAGTAAAATTCCAAGACATTAAATTCTCTAATATGATTGGTTTGCAAGTCATTGTCAGTTAAGCAAAATTGCACTCAACAGATGCAAGAGTATTCTGCTTGTCGGCAGGAACTAATAAAAATGCATGCATAGGGATAAATTTTAGGAACGATGCGTGTAGAAAACTTACAAGGGGCTCCCTCCACAGGAGCCTTGAACAATGGTTGTACTTGACCTGGCTATGGTAATGTGTATGAGCATCTTCCCTCACTTGAGGCAACGGATCGTTGTAGCTTCTCGTGAGTATCTTCAAGAGCTACCAAGAAGTGGCTTGCCCTCCTGCGCAATCTTATGGCATTAGAAATATGTGAGGCAAACAACAGCTGAAAGATATGTTTTGACCTAAGAAAAGCTAAAATTATCAAGAGCTACATGGGAAGCGACCAAGAAGTGGCCGATCTCTTCAACGGACTCGGCAAACACATCACCGATGCCTTCGATAATTCCAGCTTTCTTAGAACAGACACGCATGTTTCTAATGCCATAAATTCTGCAGGAGGTTTTCAATGCCACTGGAGAGATAACAGTGTCTCCAATGAGAGAGGACAATTATGTGAAAATTCGGGAGTACTGGTGGAGTTGCAAATTACACAATATATATAGAAGGAGATGAACCATCTAAAATGACAACTGTCAATTAGGAAAAATAGACATGCAGTTTTGCATGACTAAATAATCATTATTCTAGCAACCTAACAATTAATAATCAATCAAATTAATCATATTTAATTTTTAGAATAATTTCAACTAAAAGTTTAAATATATTTTGATTAATAAAAAAATTCTAACTTTTAATTTGTTCAAAATTAATAATAACTAATTAAATAAAACTGTATAACCTCAGTAGATAAAACTAATTACAATAATATTACTTACCAAGAAGTACGAGATTGATACATGTGGCATTCACTTTATTAGGAGATATTTTTTCTGTTAGAAGAGATCGCAATGTAATGATTATATTGGACAAACACAAAACAAATGACTCGCACTGTAATGATTATATTGGACTACGTTTTGGACTATAAAACACAAAACACATGACTTTATTTATGTTCTTCACACGACATCTGATGGGCCGGGCTTAACCGGCACACTCTAAGGGTACACTCCTTAGGTGGCCGGGCCCACTGCCTCTTTAATCCCGAGCTTTGCCGGTGACCTTTACCGTCTCCCTTTCCGCATGTCTCTGCCGTTTTCCGTTCGCGTCCTTCGCCGTTGTCTCTGTTCCGTTTCCCTGAGAACTTTAAAATCTGCAGAAAGTAAGCTACCGTGTCTGTAAATTTCATCGGCAACTATGGAACAGCCAAGCTTTGCAATATTTGTCATCAGATATAGTTTCTATCTCTGCTATTCAAATGAGTTGGTCTCTTAATCCCACATGTGTCGAGTGGGAAAACGCAACCGAAGAGGAAAATATAAAGTTATTGAGCATTGTAGAGAACAGGCTACCCCCTTCATATATCGTATGATCAACTCTTAAAATATATCGAAACTAATACTTTTGTTATATTTAAATTTTTTAAGTTTTTAACTTCTAGACATAAATTTTGAAATTTTAACTTTAAGATTTAAATAATTATTATGTTATGTTTAAATTTTTTAAGTTTTTAACATTAAGATTTTAATAACTATTAATATTTCAAATTATTAAAAATAATTTTTCATTTTTAATTTTAGAAATAAATTTTTCAAATTATTAAAAATAATTTTTCGATCTTTTTATTTTAGAAATAATTTTTTTAATAATAAATGAAATATAATTGATATTTAGTGTTAATTATTATTTTTTTTAAAATAGACAATAATAAAACAATCAACAAATTATTTATTGAAAATCAATTTTAATTCAAATTATTAAATAATAATCAATAATAAATCATTGGTTATTAATTATTTAAAATTAAATTTGACGAATAAATTATAAACAATATTTTGACAAACTTGATGTACACAAAAGACAATTTGATAATGATATTAATGTATCACAATTGAATGTACATGTACATAAAAATATCTAAGACTTCAACATAACTATTTTGTACATATCTTATGAATTTTGTATTTTATGAAACCACATCATGTTGAGGCCTTTTATCTAGCAACTCTCATGTCATTGCATTCATCCACATTTTCATACATGTATCAACACATGCATAATTATAATATTTGACCCAAAAAATGTTTTATATTATTTCTTGATGGATCTCCCTATCCAACTTTAAAGGTTACATTTCAGTAAACACAAGGACATTGGTAAATGTCATTGAGTTTGGTTTATGCCTTCTAATTTCATTTGCCTAAATATCACAATAGCTTGTTACATACTTAGTTTGCATTTTAATCTACAAGATATCGCATTTCATGAAATGTCATTTCAATTGAGGCACTCTATCAAATAGTTCTCGTGCCTTGTTAAGGCTCTGACATTTTGCATATATGAGTTTGTATTTCATTGAAGGATTTGGCTCCACATTAACTAATTGCTTGTGATTGAATTTGTTTTTTCTATTTCATGTTTAATTTGTGATCATTGCAATTGAACTTCTTGGAGGCATTATTCCAAGCAATTCACTAGCATTGAAGCATTAATTTGGTTCAAACACAAATTACTATATACAACTCTTTGAACATTTTATTTGGCAACTCCTTCAAGCATCAAGTTAGTGAGCGTTAGAGACTAGTATTGAAACTTATATACTAGATATTATACCCTTTGGCATTCATTCACGTTGTTAGCATCTCTCCTAAGTGTTCTTCTCTAACTTCCCTTACCATTCATAGTTCTCAATGTCTAGACATTCAATCCATTGACTAGCCTGGTTGATAAAACTAGATAAAAGTGGTGAAGTGATTGTTGTATTTGGCATCATGTATGTAGAATTAAGAGTGCTAGCAATAACCAACCTATAATTGAATCAAACACTATATTTAGAAATTTTAGAAGGCTTGCTATTAGAAAGACATGTCATATATTTATAATTTATACATGGGTTATCTAGGGTCACACATTTGTTACAAATTGCCTATACTACTAAAATTCCCCACTTATGAAGCACATAGTGAAAATCATATTTCATAAATTAAGAGTGCATCCTTAGCTACCACTTAGATAAAAATCATATTTCATAAATTAAGAGTGCATCCTTAGCTAACACTTAGATACTTTGAGCCATTCACTCTTATTGACTTGGCATATATTTTTATTTGTAGCTATATTATATTTAAGTGGTGAAGAGATTTATTTGTGTAAATTCAAGAGAGGGTTAGTAATCATAGCATACTGTATGGTATAACCTATAGAGAACAAAGATGAAAAGACAAGAAAAATAAATATAGTTCACAATTAGTTATTTCCGTCATATATTCATTTCCATAGAGTTGTATATTTGTTTCATGTTAGATATGCCCACAACAATAAAAGTAGGTGATACTCTACAAGTTATATCAATTGATTTATAATTGATCAATTGAACAAGGTTTGCATTTAAATTGAGTAATCACTTATGGCTTAGGCACAAATCTAAAACTCCATGGAAATCAACACATGGTAGAAATAATTAATTGCAAACTATTATTTTTTTCTTGTATTTTCATCTTTGTTCTCTATAAGTTATACCATATAGGATGTTATGACTACTCCCTCTCTTTAGTTTATTCAAATAAATAGATCTCTTCACCACTTAAATATAAAATAACTACAAATACAAATCTATGCCGAGTTATAAGAGTAGATGGCTCAAAGTATCTAGGTAGTACATAAGGATATGGTTGAGTCCCTGCTTAGGCCATGAATATTTTTAGTAATTTTGAATGATTTTGGGTATATTTTACAAATAGAACTTTCAACTAAAATTCCCCACTTATGAAGCATGCAATGAAGATCATATTACTAAAATTCCTCGCTTATGAAATATGATCTTCACTGCATGCTCCTCATTTATGAAATATGATCTTCACTGCATGCTCCATACTACTAAAATTCCCCACTTATGAAGCATGCAATGAAGATCATATTATTTCACTGCATGCTTCGTAAGTGGGGAATTTTAGTAGTATAGGAAATTTATAACAAATGGGTGACCCTAGATAACGGATGTATAAGTTAGAACTATAGGGTATGTCATTCTAATAGCAAGCCTTCTAAAAATTCTAAATATAGTGTTTGATTCAACTATAAGTAAGTTATTGTTACCACTCTTAATATTATAATTATGCATTTGTTGATAGACATGTATGAAAATGTGGATGAATGCAATGCAATAGGAGTTGCTAGATAAAATGCTTAAACATGATGTGGTTTCATGAAATACAAAATTCATAAGATATGTGCAAAATGATTGTGTTTGTCAAGTTTGTCAAAATATTGTTTATAATTTATTCATCAAATTTAATTTTAAATAATTAATAGCCAATAATTTATTATTAACTATTATTTAATAATTTCAATTAAGATTGATTTAAAATAAAATAATTTGCTGATTGTTTTATTATTGTCTAATTTTTTTAAAAAAATAATTGACACTAAATATCAATTATATATCATTATTATTAAGAAAATTATTTCTAAAATTAAAATTGAAATATTAGTTTTAATAATTTGAAATATTAATAATTATTAAAAACTTAAAAAATTTAAATATATCATACTAATTATTATTTAAATCTTCAAGTTAGAATTTGAAAATTTATATCCAAAACTTAAAAACTTAAAAAATTTAAATAACTTTATATCTAAAAGTTAAAAACTTAAGAAAACTAAATAAATTTATATTTTAAGAGTTGATCATACGATGCACAATGTATGAAGTGGGTAGTGCATTCTCTACCGTGCTTAATAACTTTATATTTTCCTACGGTTGCGTTTTCCCACTCGACACATGTGGGATTAAGAAACCAACTCATTTGAACAGCAGAGAGAAACTATATCTGATGAAAAATATTGCAAAGCTTGGTTGTTTCATAGTTGCCGATGAAATTTGCAGACACGGTAGCTTACTTTCTGCAGATTTTAAAGTTCTCAGGGAAACGGAACAGAGACAACGGCGAAGGACGCGAACGGGAAACAGAAGAGACATGCGGAAAGGGAAACGGTATTATTAGTAAGAGATGATTAAGATCAAGGAAGTCAAATGCATTTTCAAGTCGTTGACAATAAAATTACAAGTGATTTTTATTATTAATAATGTTAAGGGTTGTAGTTCAAATGGTGGATTATTTTTAAAGGTTGAAGTCTCTTTTAAATTTGATATTGTTTGACGGCATTTATGTTGGTATGAATAAAAAACAGAATGTTGTAAATAGTATATACCTAATTTATAAGTAAAGAATTAGATATGATTATGAAAGTGGTTAAATAAGTTTATTTTTGAAATGTCAATTGAAATTGTAAAATCAAACCTTTAAAATCATATATAATATATATACTTTTACCCTTTTGTTTATGTCAAATGTCATCAAATCGATAAGCTCTATCCTTTTGTATGGTAAAGGAATGTACTTTCTTTTTATCTATGTCTAGAACTTACATATTGTAATATTCTTGTATGTGTCAATGCTTAAATACACTATCAAACTAATTTAATTGTAAGAGGTGAGTTTAAATGCCCTTAGGTTGAGATCCTTTTGTTATGAATGGTGTAGAGGCATAAACCTTAGTATTCTTACATATGCATGGTGATGAAGGATAAAATGGGAAAAAAAAAAATTATGATAATTTAGTATCTTATGAATTAGATATGATCTAAATTATAGCATAAAGTGCAAATTAGTATTGATGTGTATATCCATGACATAGTTTAAGGGAAATGAACAAGTAGAGTATGAAATAAAAATAGACCCGAGTTGTATAAATAAAATTAAATGGAAAACCAATGAGTACGAAATGGATTATAGATATAAAGAAAAAGAGGTGGGATTTCAGAAAATAGATAAGGAATATAAATGAACTGGAGAGTTAGATTAT
This sequence comes from Sequoiadendron giganteum, assembly GCA_007115665.2. Taxonomy (NCBI): domain Eukaryota; kingdom Viridiplantae; phylum Streptophyta; class Pinopsida; order Cupressales; family Cupressaceae; genus Sequoiadendron; species Sequoiadendron giganteum. Next base: position 564,808,598 of record CM021103.1, on the reverse strand, counting down.
TTAGATACAAGATAAAGTAAATAGTACTTAATAATAAGTGAACAAAGTAAAATGATATAATTAGAGCTAATATAATATATAAATAACAAATATGAGGCGAAAGTAAAGTGGGTGCGAACATGGCATAGATAATAAAATTAGAAGAGATGAAATTTTAAAATTATATGATCAATGTCTCTAAGTGATTGCATGCTAATTTTATTTTATGAGATGATTGTTTTAGTGATAGGTCTCACTCATAGAAAATAGATTTACCTAAATATGCAATGTTGTAATCATATGATTGAAACTAGCTAACTACTGTAACGTTCAAAGTTAAACTTAAAAACAGAAACATATGAAAATTAGCATGTTCTATTTAAATACTTTAAATGAAAATTGTTTTACATTAACTATCATACCTCATATTTATAAACTAACATACTGCTATGAATTTGAAAATGAACTTGTACTATAACTAACATTTTATAAAACTATAATAAATAATAATCTATATTGAAAAAATAATAATAATAATAATAATACCAAAAATAGTTACTACAAAATTCATAAGATGTCAACTTCAAAAAGAGGGGGTATCACTTATCTTGTTAACCAGGGTCTCACCACTGAAGTCACGCTCAGATGAACAAGATATTTTTTTTTTCTAATTGCGTGTAAAACCATTATTTTGGGCAAATGGCAATGCAATGCTGACATGCGGACAATTCAATTACAGTCATAACTTGATTTTTTCGAAAGTGGCAGAATTATACCCTCCACTTAAACTGGTCTTCCTAATTCTTCATTTATCTTGACAAAACAAACGACTTTATGAACTTCACGCCAAATTGATGTGAATGCACGAGAAAACAAGATTTGATGTATATATTTGTGGCTGCAATTTCCTACAAATCTCTTGACTGCTTGGAAATGCTTTGCTAAAGCTGCCGTCTCACGTTTCTCTTCTTCCTCTCTTCATTATATTTATACATCAATTTACTAATGTCCGTTCTACTAAAATCGAAACAATTGAGAAATCAACTGAAATTCTATATGTAAAAGGACTTCAAATTCATATCTCTCTGCAATTCAAGCTAGAGGACCTCAACACAGATAGTTTTCCAGAAAGATTTATATTTGGTTCAGGCACTTCTGCTTGCCAGGTATTATCACTTGTCATTATTTCTTCTCTCTTTTTTTTCTTTTTTTCTCAAAGATACAATAATTTTTTTGTCTTTCGCTTTGGTGTAGTTATATACAGGTTGAAAGGGAAGATGTACAATAATTTTTTGTCTTTGGTTTTGGTGTGGCTATATACAGATTGAAGGGGAAGAGCTTAAACAGTTAGTATGTTGTACATAATGTACTCACAGTTTGAAGGCTATCACAAAGTAAAGCGTCAACAAATTGTGCACAACATACTAATGGTTTATGGCTGGCGGATTGAACTTGCTGCACAATCTGATGGCTGTAAGCCTTGCATTTATGATACTTATACATGTTATGGTTAGTGTGGATTAACCAGAATATGTATAAGTATCCCAAATGCAATGTTTGCACTTACGAAAGAAAGAAAATTTAGAATGTGAATGACCTCCACACTTTTTGTTTCTCAATTCAATATATAATATATAGTATAATTATTAATTAGTAGCCACCACTTGTAGTGGAGTTGGTTGGGGTGTGGAGTTTGCTCCCTCAAGGTCTCAGATTCAACTCCCGCTTCATAGTGTTAATGGCTAACGAGGTTAGTTAAAACTGTGCCAATGGCTTACTCTGCTAACTTGGGGTATAGGATTGGACTTTAATAAAATAAAAATAATTATTAATTAGTCTATATATTATGTAGTTTAATTATTAATTAGTCAATGGGCTTCTTAGATAAACATTTATGTTTGTAAAATTATTTCAAACTAGATTTCTTTTTGTTGGATTTGTTTAACCCGTGTAGGGGAGAGGACCCAATAGTTGAGCATGTTCCAAGGGTTATGATAGCATTTGTTGATTTAATGTCCAATATGTTTAATAGAATAGCACTAGTAGTCATGACTTTAAAGTTGTTGTGTTGATCATGAGTATTCATAATTGAATGAAATGTATTCCTTAGATCTAAAAAGAAACAAATAATGTGATGACACATCGGCAAGTGCACAATTTTGAGTTTTTTAATGGGACCTTTCTTCACATGTTTGGCTTTTCTAGTTTTTATTATTGACATACTTTTTGAATAGCAGAGTAAAAATTGTGTGGTTTAAATCCTTTAAAATAACATATTTTCTTTGTTCCACAAACTTTTAACTTAAAAATTAAGGATAATAGGAGAAAATCATGGTGATGGAAGCATGACCTTTGACCAAAGATCGTGATCTCTATTGACCTCCTAATCATAGTTTCATATGACTTCAATGGAGTGTTTCATTAGCCACAAACATCTTGCTACAACTCATTTCCAACTAATGTTTCCTTTCTTTTTTGTCTTTATTATCTAATGCATATACTTAATGTTATGCATGTCAACCTCTGGTGACGGGATTGATCTCAAATCACTCCATTTCCAAGTATATGTGCATCTCTTTGAATCTCCTATCAACTTATAAAGGTGGAAATCCTAGTTATGACAACTTTTATTTAAGAAAATTATTTTGTTCAATTGGTAAATGAACAAAAAGTATATTACCATGTATAGATGGTGATTTTTTTTAATCTACTCCAAGTTAACCATACTTTTATAGTCCATTGATCCATTTGGTCATTTTTTTGGCATTAGAATCATTTCTTCTTATTCAAAATAGGCACTTAAAGGACTAAGCTAAATGTATAGTGATAGGGAAAATGGTTGATGGGAAATGTGTACAGTACTAAAAAGTGTACAGTATAGCATGATCAGTCACCACAAAAGAACAAGGGGAATGAAGAGGAGATGCAGTACTGGTTGGCTAGATGTGTTGAGAGAAAACATAAGTTGGTACATCCTAGAGTGGATGATGATAACTTTGAGTATCCAACTGGTTCAGTGGTTGTTGTTGGCACTTGGCTTCAGAAATATTTGATAAGAAATAATGGCTTGCCTGCATTTGAAGAATATGAAAGACACAAGAAGATTATACATCGTTCACATCTGATTTTGGCAACCAATATAAAACTAGTCAGATATCAAGGGAGGCCTGCTAATAAAGTTTTACATGGACACTTTCAATGGATTATCATGAGACAATCATAGATGCATTACAAAAAAGAGAGGATGCAGATGGTACAATGGAGTAAATAAATATTGGTAAGTATATCTAGTTGTACATATATATTTAATTGATATATATATATTTTTCTTTAGTCATTTCCTAATTAAGGTTTTATATCATTTTTTATTTCAAGTCTCCCTTGAAACTAGATGCTTTACAAAAAAGAGAGGAGACGCACTCTTATTACAATAGAATTTGAATCTAGAGACATGTAACTATATATAGTTGTAGATACATTTAGTTGAGAATATAAATATAAAACTAAATTTAATTCATTTTCATTTTATAAAAAATTTATAATTGATTTCATATCCCCTTAAGCCATTCTCTTAAAACCCCTTAAGCCATCCTCTTATGTACCATTAATCCATCCTCTTGCATTCCCTTTAAGTCTCTCTATTAATTCCTCTTAAGTCATTCTATTAGGACCCCTTAATCCATATCCTCGTATATCTACCCTTCATCCATCCTCTTGCATCCCCTTAAGTCACTCTCTCAACACCCCTTAAGTCATCCCCTTATTTACCATTAATCCATCCTCTTGCATCCCCTTAAGTCTCTCTATTAATTCCCCTTTTAAGCCATTCTATTAGGACCCCTTAATCCATGTCCTTGTATATCTACCCTTAATCCATCCTCTTGTGTCCCCTTAAGTCACTCCCTCAACACCCCTTAAGCCATCCCCTTATGTACCATTAATCCATCCTCTTGCATCCCCTTAAGTATCTCTATTAATTCCCCTTTTAAGCCATTCTATTAGGACCCCTTAATCCATATCCTTGTATATCTACCCTTAATCCATCCTCTTGTGTCCCCTTAAGTCAATCTCTCAACACCCCTTAAGCCATCCCCTTATGTACCATTAATCCATCCTCTTGCATCCCCTTAAGTCTCTTTATTAATTCCCCTTAATTCATTCTATTAGGACCCCTTAATCCATATCCTTGTATATCTACCCTTAATCCATCCTCTTGTGTCCCCTTAAGTCACTCTCTCAACACCCCTTAAGCCATCCCCTTGTGTACCATTAATCCATCCTCTTGCATCCCCTTAAGTCACTCTCTCAACACCCCTTAAGCCATCCCCTTATGTACCATTAATCCATCCTCTTGCATCCCCTTAAGTCTCTTTATTAATTCCCCTTAAGACATTCTATTAGGGCCCCTTAATCCATATCCTTGTATATCTACCCTTAATAAAGAGAGTTCAGGGTTTAGGGTTCATCTCCTAGGATTTAGATCCTATGGTTTAGGGTTTAGGGTTTCTAGAATTCATGAGATGCTTATAATATCAAATCTATATGGGTTTTATGGGTTTAGGGTTTAGTGTTTGTAGGGTTTATGAGATGCTTAGAATAACAAATCTATATGGGTTTTAAGGGTTTAGGGTTCATCTCCTAGGATTTAGGTCCTATGGTTTAGGGATTAGGGTTTATAGGGTTCATGAGATGCTTAGAATAACAAATCTATATGGGTTTTAAGGGTTTAGGGTTCTTCTCCTAGGATTTAGGTCACATGGTTTAGGGTTTCTAGGGTTCATGAGATGCTTAGAATAGCAAATCTATATGGGTTTTAAGGGTTTAGGGTTCATCTCCTAGGATTTAGGTCCTATGGTTTAGGGTTTAGGGTTTCTAGGGTTCATGAGATGCTTAGAATAACAAATCTATATGGGTTTAGGGTTTAGGGTTTAGGGTTCATCTCCTAGTCTTTAGGTCATATGGTTTAAGGTTTAGGGTTCTAGGGTTTCTAGGGTTCATTCTATCAATTCCCCTTAAGCCATCCTCTTAGGACCTATTAAGCCATATACTAGGGTTCATGACATGCATCCGCTTAATCCACCATATTACATCCCTTTAAGTCATTCTATCAACTCCCCTTAATCCACCCACTTGCATCCCCTTAAGCCATCCTCTTAACTCCCCTTAAGGAATTCTCTTAGGACCCCCCTTAAGCTATATCCTCTTAGGTCCCCTTAATCCATCTTATGGAAAACATCATTCGAATTTGTAAGATCCAATTTTGTAACTTTTACTATATATTGTTCTTTTCTCGCATGAATTATTTACTTAAATGACTCATAAAATTATAGTTACTTTACTTACATTAATTATTTTTGTAGGTTCTCATCAAGTCGGTCTACCATGCGATTGTCACTGAAAAATTATTTTATCAAGAGACTATGTAAATATCAATCTTTGGTCTTCACCTAAAAGTTGATAAGCTAAATAATTGTATATACATGTGCACATATATGTTTCATCATGTTATATAGTTGTATTAAACATCAATATACATTATATATGTTTGTTCAATGTATGAACTTCAATGAACTTATTAGTCACTTTTTAAATATCTCGTTCCAATTTTATAGATTATACATTTCATGTCTTGTATTTACCACATTTTATATAATTGTTCAATTGTATAGATTATACATTTTATACATACAAGGAGATAGATTTTTATTTGTTGATTCAAATATTTGTTAGAATTGGAAAATAGTTAAAATTACCTACCCTTAATTTATTATGAATATAATCTAAACTATTTAAGGAATGTTTTAATTTGTCACCTAACCATGTGATAAATTATATATATGAAATTTGATTGTAGAGATAAGAATTTATATAGTGCATGTATTACTTGAAAATTAGATAAAATATCTATATCTACATACATGAGTGCATATAATCATCAAAATGAACATAACATGATCATAATTGACTGCATATATAATCATCACATTAAAGTCAACTGATATAAATAAACACAAATATGATAATATTAATCGATATAATGTATGTGAAATGGTATATGAAATAACATGTTCAAAATGTATATGTCAAGTCCAACACATATATTTAAATAAAACTAGAGATCTATAGTCCATTTAAAATTTAAAACCATCTAACTATTAGGTCGATCAGTCAAATCAAGTCTCCTCTTTGTTCCATGTTGATTAGATGTACTTGCATCATGTTGTAAAAGAGTACAAGAAACTTGAAATTAGATTTAAAGTTATTTAGAAATTTTGATATATAAACATATTTAAACTTGAAAATATAAACTTTTAGATAAAAATATAAATTTAATTAAATATCTAGTAAATACAATAAAAATGATTTTTAGTATGCATAAATTACCATATGATCATGTGAATCTATTGGCACATTTTGTTCAACGGGTAGCATAACTGTCACTTGAGAAGATCCAAATGCCTAATCTACTATATCCTGCATATTCATATAAAGCAAACAATATGTTAAAACCTCGAATATATATATATATATATATATATATATATATACAAGATCCATAAAAATTGTTTAGGATATTTAGTAAAGTTTACAACCTCGAATGATATGACCTCATGATCACACACCTAAGATTGCCCATGCATAAATGTTGACGATGTCTGAGGTGCACCTGTGATGGGTATCTCATGAAATCCCTGCATATAGATGTACAACAATTTGTATAGATCATTCACGCATGTGTATGTAAATGAAAAATTAAATTAGATCTATGATGTGTATTTAATTCAAACTTAACAAACTTTTTGAAAGCACGCACCTGAGTTGATGATGGCTTAGGAGCGCTCACCACAACTTGTGGTTGGTCAGTACTAGGTATGTATGACCTCCCTGCATCTAGATATAATATATCAATTCACACATGTGTACACATTCAAAATAAATTAGATATATCCACACAAACTAAATTTAATATATATTGGTTCAAGTACCTGACCAAAAGGTGAGCCCAATCTACAACACTCGACATATAGACATGATCATTTTGAGTTTCAGGCATTGTCTGATCATGCGTCTACACCAAACACTTATTGAATTAATATTGTATTATATATATAATTTGATGTTATTATTTAAACATGAATTTTGCACATTCCAAAAAAATATATTAAGTTCAAAAGATGAACATACCTGTGTAAGATGATGCTCAAATATAGTAAATCCATAAATGACTCTGTCTCAGACGCAGGTGGGTCACCTGAAGTGGATGCCTGAGTATTCCTATTGCTGAGCCTCCATGCTCTCTATTGACCACTTCAGCCGCCGCGTGTGAAGTCTGATGAGTGAGATGTCCTGAAAGTGAACTCAATGCTCCTAATGTCGATAGCATGGTTTGCTGCTGAAATGCAGCAGGAACACCAGGAGAAGCAGGAGGAACAATAGGAGCAATTGGAGCACGTCGTTGAGGATCAACACGTGCTCCTAATCTATGTTGGGGCATGCCACGCCCAGCTCCCTGAAATGACCTCATATCAAAATAGTTGGGTTTTAAACCCAACTCAAACTCTGCCCATAACTTTCTCAAAAAGTATAGGGGCACCTCAGAATTGCCATGTGGTGGAGTATCAAACACCATCCACCATCTATCCCAAAAATGTGCAGCTATCAAGGGGTGCCTACACCATAAAATTGAAATTCATTTTTTGGTGGGTGGAATTGGTTGGCTAGTTTGGGGGTTAAAAAATATTGGCACATGGCTTGTTTGGTAATTTTAAGGTCATTAATTTCTTTATAAGACAATCCATCTGCATAGAATTGTCTCCTCTCTTCTCTCCATTGATGGAACCTATCTAGGTCTGCATCAATAGATCAAACAGAATCAACAATTGTTTGCATCATAGATGCAAACCGTGCAAGATGGGGGGGTTCTAGGATCATTTTTTATCATATCTATATTTCCCTGAATCACAATAAGATTTTCCCTAATGCTCTCTCTCAATTGATCCTGATCTACTATGGGGGGTGGAGGATTAGGAGGTGGAGAGTTTGGAGGAATGGGGTTTTGTTGTGGTGGTGGGTTTGGATCTATGGGATCTATAGGAATTTGTGGTTCAGGAATAAAATCCTCTATGTTAAATATGAGATCCATGTGAATGTAACCAAATGGAAACTTCATGTTAAACAATTAAAAAATATATATCAACAAACTAATTAAATAATGCACATAATTTGAAAGTTATTTAAAAATCACATTGAACATGCACAAATTCAAAATACATTTCATTTGAAGACCATTCGATTTATAACATTAAAAAATCCATAGCATGTACACATTAAATTGAATCCATAAACTTTGTTTTAGCTATATATCACTTGATAATTAAACTATAGCTAAATTTGATGATACATGCATTAATTGATTTATTTAAAATAAATAAAACCACATGGATTAAGGTAAAGACTTAAGATTTATTTAAATAAATCACCATCAACATTTAAACTAGGAGTTGGATAAAATGTATCAAGAATTGAGAGCTCACAAAAGGCTACAATATCAACAATGAGGCTTCCTTGAATCATTATTGGAAAAATTAAATAAGAAGATTAGAAATAGAGACTGTGAACATGAGGTGGGGAACCATTTAATTTCTATAGGTAAAGGACTAAAGAATGAAAAATAAGACACATGTAGATATATAACTTTAATTTCTCAAATTGGGTGTTAATAGGAGGTTAGGGGTTGTTTAGAGTGTCTTCTATTACATATATAAAGGTGGAAAAAGAGAACCTGAAAGGTCCCCAAGATAATTTAGGTTATGAACAACTCAAGAATGAGTGTGAAAATGGGAAAATGATGAAAACCATGTAGTTTAATTCAAGTAAAAATTATACTAGATTCTATTTATATTAAAGGATTAAATTTTTAGACAAGGGTGCTCAATGGCGCTCATAAATATCAAGCCTATCATTAATTAACTAATTCATCAATAAGTAATTTATTCTTCTAAGTTTTTATGGGTTTCTAGAGCTTTATCTTTTGGGGCGAGGAGACTTTTACTCATAGGTGTGGTTGTTTCCCAACAAGAGTATATCTCTAGAGCTAAGGTATATCTATTATGAATTTACATGTGTATTTATCAAGTATGACATAGAATTTAATTAAATTTGCGAGGACATAAATTGATTTATCTAAATTTTTTAAATTTCATGATAAGAGACACAAGTTCTCTATAGTGGGACAAAGTAGTTAAGAAGAAATTATAATTTTAACACTAACATTAATTTATAATCTCATTCATTGTTTTCAAAGCATACTATTTAGATAAGAATAAAAAATTAATAAAAGACATTCAAAGGGACACATAGATATATGCTAACTCAGTAAATTTTGCAATACATACAAAATAAACAATGATGAGCTTGAGCTCTATTGACATATTGAAAATGGCTTCTTTAAGTACACAAAGACTTCACTAAATTTAAATTTAGTTGTACAATGAAATCATATCTATACATGTGAAAGTATGGAATGTTTTAGGGTTTATAAGAGTATTTTATTATATATTAGAATTTTTAAAATATTTTTGTAATTAATAGCTTCAAAAAACTTCAATCCATGAGATCAAATATAACCTATAAAGTTTAAACAATATACATAAACCCAACCCGATTAAAATAAATAGCACTATTTCTAATTGCAACCCTTGAATTCTAACTCTAAACCTTACCCTAACACTCACACTAATTCTAACTTGAACCATAGACACTAAGTATAACTTGAACCCTAATTTATTCTAACTTGAACTCTAACCTTAAACCCTAATTGTAATTAAATCCTATCATAACCTTAGTTGAACCCTAACCCTAACTGCATATAAACCTTAATCATAACCCTAATTAAATATTGATTGAATGCTTAACTCTCACCAAAATTACAACCATAACCCTAATCCTAATTTAATTTCGACCCCAACCCTAACCCTAATTGTAACTGTAGACACCTAAATTTGACCATTTACACAAGGTCAAATTTGTCCCTTTCATTAATCCACTTCATCCCCTCCATTAACCATAATTAAATTATTTATTTAATTAATATTTCCCCTTTTCCTTAACGTTCCTAAGGTATTTAATTTAATCAATTAAATACTTTATACATTAGCCCACTTCATCTCTAAATTAAATAAATGCAATCAATTTATTTAATTTACTCAATTATCCTCTTCAATTTTAAACTCATTCTTTCTCTCTCCTTGTCACATCCTCCATAACCCTTTCATTAATCTAGGTTAATTAAGTTAATCCTTCATTAACGTGTGCATATCTTTAATTAGGATTAATGTCACATCCTCCATAACTTGTCACTTGCCTCTAATCATCATTAATTAATCTAATCACTTGTTTGCACAATCCTAATCCTAATCACTTACCCCTTTTGACATGTCCTTAAGTCAACCTTCTTGGTACTTACCTTTTTTAGGTTGACCTCTTCTCCATGTGAATTAAAAATTCACACTTATTCCCCTTGTGAAGGGGGAAAATGTACTAATCTAAAATGCAAAATGAACAAGAATGCAAAAGAAGCACAAAACACCCAACACTTCAAATGATTAGCCTAGTTGGATTCAAAACAAAGCAAAATAAAAATTGAACAATACGATTATACCTTGTCTCGAATCGATCCTTTGGTTGGCCCTTGATGTTGCTTTTGATGTGTGCTCCTTGATGGCAAGATGATGCAAAGTGATTGAAATGCAAAAGGAGGGTGTAAATGGCTAAGATGGCTTGAAAGGCTTGAGAGAAAAATTTTGAGAGGCATGTAATAACTAACTCAATTCATGAGAAGAGGGGGGGTATTTATAGGAGAAGTTGAATTCTCTAGAGAATTCAACAGTCAGGATTGAGCCACCATGGCCAAGATGGAGGGTTGTGGTGAGTTGAGGACTCACAAGCCCTCACATTTGGGCATGTGGCGGGTGAGTTGTCCAAAGGACAAGGTGAAATGGCAAGGGTACAAATGATATGGAAGAGGCCATGTGGTCCCAAGGTACTTGTAAGTACCTTGGCATGTGACTGATGTGACCTCTCAATGATCACATCGTACCCATGGGACAAAGACATCTTCTAGAAGGAATCTTGTCTTACCCTTTGGTTTCTTCCAAAAAATGAATTAAAAAATCACTTTTATTCCTCCAAAGCTTTCCCCTTGTCCCACCGGGCATGCCAAAAATGTGAAGGAGAAAAATGTACTAATCTAAAATGCAAAATGAACAAGAATGCAAAAGAAGCACAAAACATCCAACACCTCAAATGATTAGCCTAGTTGGATTCAAAACAAAGCAAGATAAAAATTGAACAATACGATTATACCTTGTCTCGAATCGATCATTTGGTTGGACCTTGATGTTGCTTTTGATGTGTGTTCCTTGATGGCAAGATGATGCAAAGTGATTGAAATGCAAAAGGAGGTTGTAAATGGCTAAGATGGCTTGAAAGGCTTGAGAGAAAAAATTTGATATGCATGTAATAACTAACTCAATTAATGAGAAGAGGAGGGGTATTTATAAGAGAAGTTGAATTCTCTAGAGAATTCAACAGTCAGGATTGAGCCACCATGGCCAAGATGGAGGGCTGTGGTGAGTTGAGGACTCACAAGCCCTCACATTTGGGCATGTGGCGGGTGAGTTGTCCAAAGGACAAGGTGAGATGGAAAGGGTACAAATGATATGGAAGAGGCCATGTGGTCCCAAGGTACTTGCAAGTACCTTGGCATGTGACTGATGTGACCTCTCAATGATCACATCGTACCCATGGGACAAAGACACCTTCTAGAAAGAATCTTGTCTTACCCTTTGGTTTCTTCCAAAAAGTGAATTAAAAATTCACTTTTATTCCTCCAAAGCTTTCTCCTTGTCCCACCGAGTGTGCCAGAAATGTGAAGGGGAAAAATGTACTAATCTAAAATGCAAAATGAACAAGAATGCAAAAGAAGCACAAAACACCTAACACCTCAAATGATTAGCCTAGTTTGATTCAAAACAAAGCAAGATAAAAATTGAACAATACGATTATACCTTGTCTTGAATCGATCATTTGGTTGGACCTTGATGTTGCTTTTGATGTGTGCTCCTTGATGGCAAGATGATGCAAAGTGATTGAAATGCAAAAGGAGGATGTAAATGGCTAAGGTGGCTTGAAAGGTTTGAGAGAAAAAATTTGATATGCATGTAATAACTAACTCAATTAATGAGAAGAGGGGGGGTATTTATAGGAGAAGTTGAATTCTTTAGAGAATTCAACTGTTAGGATTGACCCACCATGGCCAAGATGGAAGGCTGTGGTGAGTTGAGGACTCACAAGCCCTCACATTTGGACATGTGGCGGGTGAGTTGTCCAAAGGACAAGGTGAGATGTCAAGGGTACAAATGACATGGAAGAGGCCATGTGGTCCCAAGGTACTTGCAAGTACGTTGGCATGTGATTGATGTGACCTCTCAATGATCACATGGGGAAGGGGAAAGCTTTGGAGGAATAAAAGTGAATTTTTAATTCACTTTTTGGAAGAATCCAAAGGGTAAGATAAGATTCCTTCTAGAAGGTGTCTTTGTCCCATGGGTACTATGTGACATATGAGATGTCATGGGGAAGAAAAGTGCATGGGGGGAATAATTGTGAATTTTTAATTCACATGGGGAAGAGGTCAACCCAAAAAAGGTAAGTACCAAGAAGGTTGACTTAAGGACATGTTAAAAGGGGTAAGTGATTAGGATTAGGATTATGCAAACAGATGATTAGATTAATTAATGATGATTAGAGGCAAGTGGCAAGTTATGGAGGATGTGACATTAATCCTAACTAAGGATATGCACATCTTAATGAAGGATTAATTAAATTAACCCAGATTAATGAAAAGGTTATGGAGGATGTGACAAGGAGAGAGAATGAATGAATTAAAAATTGAAAAGGATAATTGACTAAATTAAATAAATTGATTGCTTTTATTTAATTCAGAGATGAAGTGGGCTTATGTATAAAATATTTAATTGATTAAATTATTACCTTAGGAACATTAGGGACAAAAGAACATTAATTAAATAAATAATTTAATTAACGTTGATGAAGGGGATGAAGGAAAGGGATAAATTTGTCCTTATGCAAAGGGTCAAATTTAGGTGTCTACATTTTGCCCCTCTTTAAAATGGTGTTACGAAGTAGCATCATTTCAAAGAAAATTAAAATATAGCACTTAGAAGAAGATGGTTAGATTAGTGAAGATGCCCTAGTCATTCGAGGAGTGACTAGGAGGAAAGATGATGGGAATGAAGATAAAGATTATGGATTGAGGATGCCCCCTCGAGAGGACATGCGGGGTTAAGAGAACATAGATGTGCTCGCGAAATGGATGAGATAATGCAAAGGTAGATGTGGAATATGATGCAAAATGATGGATGAGAGGATGATGATATGAAGAGATAAAGGCAAGCACAAATGGATTCTAGGACAAATATGATGTTGCCCCAGTCAAGCTACAAGCCAGGATGGGCGGATGATCGATGGAGTGTTGTTGATGAGGGAATGATACATCTCTGAACAACACAAGGATAGGGAAAGATACATCCCGATAAGAGTGTTGTTGATGAGGGAAGAATACATCCCAAAATAACACAAGGATACATCCCGCTGATGATGATGATAATGATGATTGGGTCAAGGCTTGTAGCAAGGCTAGGAAAAAGACCAAAGAGGTGATTAGATGATTTGTGCGAGAGTGAATGGATGAGGATTGGATGGAGATGCGAGATGAAGATGATGGAGGTAAAGATGCAATGCAATGGATGATGCAAGTTGCCATTTTTGGAGCACTGATTTTTGTTGTAGCATAAGACACCAGGCACCATGGTATGTAGAACCAAGGTGGATTAGTGTTTAATGCATAAACAAACACAACAAACAAGAAGGCTATCCCAATACCCCAAAGTCATGATAACTTTGTTCGGGCTAGGTATTGAGATAACCACAAGCACAAAAGGATGCCCCAGCATAACACAAGACCTCAGGGGTCTTGGTGGGTACTATGTGGGTCAACCAAGAAGATAACAAACAAAAGAAAAATCAAGATATGCCCCTATGTTAACTAGTCAAAACACACCATAATATGAGAGATCATGGCGGCCTTGACAAGTGATGATAGGGAGCTCAAATGATAAACAAAATGTCAAAAACATCAAAAGATCACAATCAAGGTCCTTTGCCATAGGATCAAAAGGATGGATGGGGTTGATACGGTCTGTTAGGAAGGATACATCCTATTGAGACCAAATATGGAGGATAGATTGGTTGATCGACATGACACGGGATATCTGATACCGATTGAACCTCATGAGACTAATGACCTTTGTTCATAAGCACCAGCTAGGATAGGGACATACTTGACGACATGACAAGACGGTGAGACATAAGGCAACAAGATGAAAAAAATGATGAGGTGAAAAAATAGACACACCCTAGAGACCTAGGGGCTCGAGGGTTGATCAAAGATTAGCCTTGCCTACGTGAAAGCGCAGAGCCGTCGTAGTTCGATAAAAGACCATGGATAAAAGTGGAAAGAGGACAATGAAGACCTCGATGGATGACAAAGACTAGAAGGAAAAACACCCAGGGGGTGGATCAAAGGATCAACCTTGCCTACGTGAAATCGCAGGGGCAACGTAGTTCAACACAAGGCCAATGAAAGATGATAGAAGATGACAAGATAGACAAAAGATAGAACCCTGAGGGTGGATCAAATGATCGACCTTGCCTACGTGAATGCGTAGGGGAAACGTAGTTCGACAAGAGACTGACGATAGAAAATGGATAAGGGATGATGAGATGACCAGGATAAATGGATAAAAGGATGGAGCGGACATGATGAGCCAGGATAGGCCGTGCGAATGGGATGGTCAACATGTTGGATGTGGGTTATGTGAAGCTCAAAGATGGGATTGTGATCTAGATTATTAGAAGATGAAATGGGATGATGAGAGGATGTATAGATGAATGATGAAGAGTGAGAGGATATGGGATAGATGTGAGGAATAGATAGGAGTGATGATAGTGAGATAGCATGGCATTGGATTGCATGGGGGTAGCCTATAGCTAGATACCAATGACAAGGGATGATGAGATAGAAGGAAAGATAGGGGAAATGGATGGATTGATAAAGATGGGGAGATAGGAAGATGCTAGGATAGGTGGATAGAGGAAATCGTATTTAGAAGGATGGAATGAATTATTGGATAGATAAATAGATGCAGAGAAAAGATGGAAAAGGACTAGTGGATGGGTAGATAGGAAGATAAGGATGGTGTCTCCAAGGACTAAGACACAAAGAAGGAGATGCCCCCACTCTAGATGTGTCATGTGTGATGAGGCAAGAGGGATGGAAGATAGAAGGATGGGGAATATAAAGGAGTGAATGGATATGGATTGTAGTAGGATGGGTGGGCAAGGAAGGTAGATGGATATGGATCAAAAAAGTAGATGGGGAGGATAAGGAAAATGATAGTGGATGAGGGGAAAATATGCCAAGAGATGTCCAAAGCATGTATATATATGTGCCCATGTCTTTATCAAGATCACAAGGAATATGGAGGGATTGGGATATGAATGGGAGATGATGGGTAAGATGTGGAAGATAGGCAGATGGAGGAGATGGAGGAAATGAATGCGTAGGTGGAAGTTGCCCCCAATTGTGGAAGGAGATCAGATGGGGGATTTACGAATGACGCCTATTTTCCAGGTTTTCATCATGGTACTTATCCAAGGTGCTTGTTTTCCAAGTTTTCACCATTGGACGAATGATTTTCTCTTTACTATTTTCTTTTTGCTCTTTTGTTTTGCCTTCTTTTTTTTTTCCTTTTTTTGACTTATTGGACTAGGATACAGGTGAAGATGGATGAGGATATGGATTCAGAAGACATATGATAAAGTGGATGGATGAAGGACTCAAGCATCAAGTTCTAGATGAGGTAATAAGAGCCCATGTTTGAAGTGACTATTCAAATGTTGGTACAACCTTATTAGAATGGATGGATTATGCAAGAGGATGGATTAAAGGGATTTGATGGGGGAGATATGGGGGATAGTGGATGGGATACTAGAAGGTGTATGGATGGGATGATGGAGTGGATGTGTGATAGGGGACGGTGTTCAAGACCAACATTGACACCTGTGGTGGATGTGAAATGATAGGAGGGTTGATGGTTGGAGAATGTGGTGATAATGGAGGCATTGGGATAGTGAATTTTGGGACATAAGGACAAAAAATAGATTTAGGAGATGAAGCATGCAAATGATTAGCATCGGGATTAGCAACTTTGGATGTCATCATGGATTTTCCATGTGAAGGTATTGCCTCTTTTGACTTGGGATTCCACATGGTTTTGATTTTTGCTTTAGTGGGCCTTTGTGGCAATTTGGATTGATTTGGCTTTTGGATTTGATTTTTCTTTTCTACAACATGTATTTTGAAGGGGACATGAGGAGCTTTAGATTCATGTGGATGTTTGGATTTATGCATTTTTTCTTTGGCATCCAAAGTGCTTTTAGTAGCAATGAGATGGGTATGAGGAGATGGATGATATGGAGAAGACGTGGATGGAGTGATAGAGGTAGGCTTGTGAGGATGGTGTGTAAATGGAGGATGTGAGATAGCATGCATGGATGGGTGCCTTTTTTGATCCTGATTAGGGTTTATGAATTTAGGATTCTTGGGATGCGTGCTAGGGATAGGATAGGATGGAGGAGGTGATTTTGGGATATAAGGACCTAGAATAGATGTAGCAGATGGAGGATGAGCGATGGTGGATGGAGGCACAAAAGGACCCAAAATAGACTTAGAGGATGAAGGAGGAAAATGGATGGTTGTTTTGCGGTAATACGATGGAGGAGCAGGGATGGTGACAAAGGATTTGGTAGAAAAACGGGAAGTGCCTCTCATTCCAGGAGAAGAGGCTCACTTAGGATGTATGGAGGTTATACCAACATTTTTTGATTGTGAGTCTTGGGAGATATATCCAAGACCATGTGCACCTAGATGTTCTTTGACCTGAATGGGCTCTAACATTCCTTGCTCATGAAGGCCTAAACCTTTTCCTTGATAGTTCATGTTCTCAAGCATGTGATCTATGGTAGGATTCTTATTCTTTTGGAAGCATGATGTGAGTGTGGTAGAAGGTGGTGCCCATACTTTGTTTTTCTTCCACAAGAAGACCACCATGGATGCATGTAATATTACCGAGGTGATAAAAAAGTGGTGTTGGGATGGCAGGAAACGATGAAGGATCGTGCGATGGAGGATCGTGCAATGGAGGATCATGTGATGGAGATGAGGGGAGAGCAACATCCTGATTGGGAGGAGGAGGTGATAAGGGATTAAGAGAGGAATTAGGGAGTATGATAGGATCTGGATTTAGGGTAGTGGATGATAAGGGCTCATGAGATGGAGTGATTGGATCTTGAATGCCAAGGGGGCCATGGGATGGAGTGGATGAGCTAGTGTGATCTTGAGACGGGGTGGATGTGAGGATAGGATCATGACTTGGTTGAGGATATGGATCATGAGAAGAAATGGATGGAAGACTATGTTCTTGAGATGGAGTAGATGGGATGGAAGGATCTTGATTTGGAGGAGGGGATATGCTCGTATGCTTTAGATCAAGCTCTTGGCATGACTCATCTTGTGTGGGATGTAGGATGATGGAAGAGTGTCGGAGGGACTCCTCAATTTGGGGAGATAGGAGGATGGAGGATTCATGAAGGTCATGGGATTGAAGTTTGTGAATATTAGGACTGGGAGGAGGGGATTGGATGTCTTCAATGGATTGGGTGGATCCAGTAGTAGAAGATGGGGATTCAATGGATTTGACAGGCTCAACTGTTTGGACGGTATCAGGAATGGTAATGGGAGGGATAGGTGTAGGATGGAGGAGGGCCTCATCACTAGTGATAGTACATGATAGAGTGGAAGGGAATTGTGCCACAACATCAAGATGTGGATTTGGGGATGTCTTTTCGGTCATGATTCCTTGGATGACATCTAGAAGGGATGTAGGACTAGGTGGAGGGTTAGAGATGGATGGAGGACTAGGATTAGGGATTGGAGGATTAGATGAGTGGATGGGTGGATTAGGACTAGTTGTAAAACTAAGAGGAGATGGAGGATTAGGATTAGATGAGTGGATGGGATGGGATGCAGGACTAGGAGGAGATGGAGGATTAGGATTAGGGATTGGAGGATTAGGATTAGGATTAGATGGAGGATTAAGATATAATGCAGTGAAGGGGGGAGCGATGTAAGAGGATGCAGATGATGAATTAAGATAGGGGATGTAGATGTTGGATTAGGTTGGGGAGATTGGGATGGTGGATAATAGTAGGAAGATGTGGATGATAGATTAGGATGAGAAGATTGGGATGATGGATAATAGTAGGAAGATGTGGATGATGGATTAGGATGGGGGGATGTGGGTGGCGGATTCTTGTAGGAGGACATGGATGGAGGATTAGGATGGAAAGATGTGGAATTAATGTAAGGATATTGGGATGGGGAATTATGATAGGAAGGTGTAGACGTTGGATTAGAATAGGAAGATTAGGGTGGTGAACTACCATAGGAAGCCATGTTTGGTGGGTTGGCATAGAAGGATATGGGTAATGGATTAGGATAAGAAGATTGAGATGGAGGATTAAGATAAGAAGAATGTTGGGATGGTGGATAGGAATGGGTGAGTGTTGGATTAGGATGAGAAGATTGGGATGCGGGATTAAGTTAGAGGTGATGATAAGGATAGGAGTATGGGGATGGTGGATTACTACAGGAGGATGTGGATGTTGGATAGGATAGAGGTTGAGAGGGAGGACATGATGAATATGTCGATGGTGAGGATTTTGGATATCCCTTGTCAAGGGTAGCATAAAGACTATTATTAGATGCGGATGAAGGCATGGAGGGATACTTTGAAGAGGTGATTGGATTGTGGGAGGTGATTGGAGAGATTTTTTTAGCAATGATTGCGTCAAGGGGATCTATTTAACACTCTTCATGATCAACTAGACTTTCGTTATTGTCATCAACGTAGTTAGGATTCCCCTTGACTACTATTATTGGTCGTGTGAGAGGGGGATAAGGATTCATGATGGCTACAAAATGGATATGGATTCAAAATATGGAGGGGACTGGACGATGGAATGATAAATTGGAAGAAGGTGTAGGTGGACTAAAGCTCAAGTTGGGATATTGGATTAAAGCTCAGATTCAGATGATGGGATGTGACAGATACCCAGGATGGGAGAACAAATGTTTAGAATAGGGAACAGATACTTCGAACGGATGAATGGATGGTCAACACTTGAAACTGGTAGATAGATAGTTAGAATGGGTGAACGGATGCCCGAAGCAAGATAATGACACTCAAAATGGGAAAACAAGTTGTCGGAACGGGTGAATAGTTGGTTAGAAAGAGGGAATGATTGTTCGGAATGAGAAAATGGATACTCGAAATAGATAGATGGATGGTCAGGATGGGTACTCGGGACAAGGGAACAACATCCAGAATGGGAAAATAGGTTGCTGAAATGGGTGAACAACTAACGAACGGGAGCTGAAAAAGGTTGTTTCGGAGGGCAAGGCTGCCCCTTAAGGTCAAGGCCGCCCAAACATAGGTTAGAGCTGCCCCTTTGTAGGGAAAGGTCGCCCCTTTGGAGGGCAAGGCCACCCAAATAGAGAATGATGAGGAACAAATTCAAAAACAGCCATACGGGGTCCCGAAGAAGACTGTTTTGGAGGGAAGGGCCGCCCCTTGAGGTCAAGGCCACCCAAATAGAGGTCAAGGCCGCCCAAATAGATAATGATGAGGAACAGGTCCAAAAATAGCCAAATGGGTTCTCGAAAAAGACTATTTTGGAGGGTAGAGCTGCCCCTTGAGGTCAAGGCCACCCAAACAAAGGTCAGGACCACCCCTTTGTAGGGAAAAGCCACCCCTTTGGACGGTAAGACCGCCCAAATAGATAATGATGAGGAACAGGTCCAAAAATAATGAAATAGGGTCTCAAAAAAGACTGTTTTAGAGGGCAAGGCCACCCAAATAGATGTTAGAGCCACCCCTTTATAGGGAAAGGCCGCCCCTTTGGAGGGAAAGGCCTCCCAAATAGATAATGATGAGGAACAGGTCCAAAAATAGTCAAACGGGGTCTCGAAAAAGAGTGTTTTGGAGCGCAGAGCTGCCCGTTGAGGTCAAGGCTGCCCAAACAGAGGTCCAAACCATCCCTTTGTATGGAAAGGTCACCCCTTTGGAGGGCAAGGCCACCCAAATAGATAATGATGAGGAACAGGTCTGAAAATGACCAAATGGGGTCTCGAATAAGACTGTTTTGGAAGGCAGGGCTGCCCTTGAGGTCAAGGATGCTCAAATAGAGGTTAGGGCCACCTCTTTGTAGGGAAAGGTTTCCCCTTTGGAGGGCAAGGCCACCCAAATAGATAATGATGAGGAACAAGTCCAAAAATAGCCAAACGGGGTCTCAAAAAAAATATTTTGGAGGGCAGGGAAGGGCCGCCCTTGAGGTCAAAGCCACCCAAATAGAGGTCACGACTGCCCCTTTATAGGGCACAACTTCCCCTTTGGAGGGCAAGGCCGCCCAAACAAATAATAAAGAGGAACAAGTCCAAAAACAATCAAACGAGGTCTCGAAAAAGACTATTTTGAGGGCAGGGCTGCCTTTTGAGGTCAAGGCCTCCCAAATAGAGTTTAGGGATGCCTCTTTGTAGGTAAATCCAGCCCCTTTGGAGGGAAAGTCCACCCAAATAGATAATGATGAGTAACAGGTCCAAAAATAGCTAAACGAGGTTCCAAAAAAAATTGTTTTGGAGGGCAGGGTTGCCCCTTTAGATTAAGGCCGCTTAAACAGAGGTCAGAGCTACCCCTTTGTAGGGAAATATTTCCCCTTTGGAGGGAAAGCCTGCCCAAATAGATAATGATGAGGAATAGGTCCAAAAATAGCTAAATGGGGTCCCGAAAAAGACTGTTTTGGAGGGCAGGGCAGCGCCTTGAGGTCAAGACCACCAAAACAAAGATAAGAGCTGCCTCTTTGGGCTGCCCCTTGAGGTCAAGGCTACCCAAATAAAGGTCAGAGCCTCCCCTTTGTAGGGAAAGGCTTCCCCTTTAGAGGGCAAGGCCGCCCAAACAGATAATGATGAGGAACAAGTCCAAAAACAGCCAAATGGTGTCCCGAAAAAGATTGTTTTGGAGGGCAGGGCCGCCCCTTGAGGTCAAGGTTTCCCAAAAAGGGGTTAGGGCCACCCCTTTATAGGGAAAGGTTGCCCCTTTGGAGGGAAAGGCCACCCAAACAGATAATGATTAGGAACAGGTCAAAAAATAGTCAAACGAGGTCCCGAAAAAGACTATTTTAGAGGGCAGGGCCACCCCTTGAGGTCAAGGCTGCTCAAACAAAGGTTAGGGTTGCCCTTTGCAGTCAGGGCTACCTAAGAAGAAAAGAATTGGCCAAATTTTGACTTAAACATGCCAAACAGCTAGGTAACAACGCTCAAAATGGGCAAATGGATATTTGGAATGGACGAGCAAATGATCGGGATGGATGGTTTGGTATCCTGGATAAGGGAACACACTCAGAACGGAGAAACAAGTTGCCAGAAAGGGTGAATAGCTTCCCAGAATAGTAAAAATAGTTGTTTTGAAGGTCAGGGCCGCCTCTCTAGATCCAAACCACCCCAAGTAGAGGTCAAGGTTGCCCAAACAGAGGTCAGGGCTTCCCAAACAAGAAAAACTTAGCCAAAAATGACCGGACATACACCAAAACGGCCCAAACAGTGTCTCGGACAAAGCTGACCTCCAAAACGGGTAGTTGGATTTGCAAAATGGGCAAAAGACCACTTGAAACGATTGAATGGAATGGGAAAACAAGTTCCCAGAACGGGTGAACAACTTCTTGAAGTAGGATGTTGTTAAAGCTCAGATTTGGGTTGGATGAAAGCTTAGATTAGGATAAGATTAAAGCTTCGATTAAGATGATGGGATTAAGGCTAAAATTGGGATTGGATCAGAGGAAATGATTGATTTGAAACCAAGTCTAAGGGTAAGGTGTTGACAATTAGATTTTTGCTAGATTTGGCAGTTTTCAAAAATTGTTAAATTTTGCCATTTTAGGAAACTTCATAGACATACCTTTGAGAGTCCAGTTTTTGTTTTAAAAAATACCCAATACTAAGATAGGATGAATTGTCAACTAACATCCCAAATCTTAGACATGCATTCTAAGTTATTAACGAAAATGATTTTTCGAAAATCAGAAGAAAAAAAAAACATTAAATTGTGATTTTGAGGGTCAAGATAAAACTTCGAGGTTTCAAAAATGTGCTGAAAAAGGGTCCAACTAATTAGGCTCTATTGGGAATCCACATGCCACCTCATAATGCAACCATCTATAAAATTTGAGCCAAAACCCACATCCCAGTCAAAAGTTATGGCCTTTGGAAGTTTTTGCATAAAAATCAAAACCCTCAAAATGAAGTCTAGATTATTGGGATGGATGATTTAATGATAGATACAAACTCTGATGATGTTCTAAGAAGCACCTATGTGTTTGGTCGATGAAATGATGACTTTTGGAAAATGATGATGGATGCTTGGAACGGTGAAATGACCACTTGGAATGGGCAAACAGCTTCCCAGAACGGGTGAACAGTTAATCGAAAAATAATAAATTTGAACCTAATTGAGTCAAAAATAGTGATGGAAAAAGATGGAAACAATAAGTAAAAAGGCCAAAAACTAATTGACAAGTACTGGTTTTTCACAAGAAGACACTTCAAGCAACACAAGCCTAATTTTAGTGTTAAGGTATGGCCAACACAGTCCTCTATCTAGGCTTAACAAGCTTGCTAGTGGCGTCCCCGATATACGCATGGTATGTGGGGCACAACTGTGAACACCAGCTCGTCTACAAGCATGATTCAGGAGTAGCTAGCGAGAGACTGGGAGCTCAGACCAACCCTTCACGTCTATCTAGGTATCACCCTAGTTTCGACGTTCTGCCAGACACGACGTGATTGGATTGAAGTACAGCTTTCACCTCCCCCCTTTATATACCCCGTCGATAACACATGGTTGGAATCGTCCCTTGGGGTGATAAAATCCCCAAGCAGGTCCCGCTAATAAATGAGAAAGGGATATAAAAATGGACTAAGTAAACTACGATTTCTCTTCACCCAGGATCACCAAACGGTGCAAGGGGGATGGATAGATCAATAGCTTACTTCAAACATGGCAAATAGATTTATTGACCCTTTAATTAGTCCTAGATTCCTATTTTAAGAAAAACAAAAAGATAAGACTAATTGAACATGATTTTTCCGTCTGCAAAACACTTGTCAGTAGTTTATTTTCTATCTTTGACAAGCGGACTTTCTAAACCTGCAGGAAATAGTTGTCAGAAAATGATGAAAAACAATAGCAAAAATGTTTGTTGCTAGGTCAGGGTCGCCCCTCCAGGTTAGAGCCGCCCAAACACGAAACTTGCATAAAACAGAGTCAGAAAATAGATGAAAATAGCAGCAAAACAATCTGTTGCTAGGTCAGGGCCACCCAAACATGAAACCTACAAAAAAAACAACCAGAAAACAGAGAAAAACGGTAGTAGAAATCTCCGTTGCTAGGTCAAGGCCGCCCCTCCAGGTTAGGGACACCCAAACATGAAACCTGCACAGAAAACAGTCAGAAAACTATGAAAAATAGTAGCAGAAAACTTTATTGCTAGGTTAGGGCCGCCTAAACATGAAATCTGCACAGAAAACAGAGAAAAATAGCAATAGAGTTTTTTGCTACTGATGTTTCTAGTTTTTTTTACAGTTTTTGGTGCAAGTTTCATGTTTGGGCAGCCACAACCTAAAGGGGCGGCCTTGACCCGATAGTAGACTTTACCACTGTTGTTTGGTTCTGTTTTCAGACTATTTTTGTTGCAGGTTCACTTGTCAAAGACAAAAAGAAAACTACTGACATGTGTTTTGCAAGAGGAAAATTGTGTTTAAGTAGTCTTGTCATTTCCTTTTCTTAAAATATGAACATAGGATTAGTTAAAGGGTCAAAAAAAATTGCGTGTTGTGCTTGAAAGTGGGCTATTGATGTATCCAATCCCCTTGCGCCATTTGGCGATCCTGGGTGAAGAAAAATCGTAGCTCACTTAGTCCATTGTTTGGTATCCCTTTTTCATTTTATTAGCGAGACCTACTTGGCGATTTCATCACCCCAAGGGATGATTCCAACCATGCATACTGACGAGGTATATAAAGGGGGAGGCAAAAGTTGTATCCCAATCTAGTTGCGTCGTAATTGGTGGAGCATCGAAGCTAGGGTGATATCTAGATAGATGCGAAGAGTTGGTCTGAGCCTTTCAGTATCTTTCTAGGGTTCCCGACTCATGCTTGTGATGGACTGGTGTTCATGAATTGGGCCTCACATACCATGCGCATATCGAGGACTCCCTAGATCACCTTGTTTATCCTAGTTAGAGAACCATGTTGACCATACCCCTCTTACTAATCTTAGGATTGTGCTGCTTGAATTATCTTGTTTGTGTAAAACTAGTGCATATCTTACAAGTCAAGTCAGTTTTACCACTTTTCTTTTTGGTTTCAATTGTTTTCAATCCTTTTCCATAGATACTTTCACCTAGGACAAGTTTTGAACCATTGGGGACCTAAAACTTTTCATGATCTAAACACGTTCATCTTCGTGCATCCACCCATACCTCATCCTTTAGGTTGCTTGCATTTTCCAAAGGCTACCATCCACATCATAGAGGTACTCTTAGAACATCTCTAGATAACACCATCCATCATCGCTTTATCAATCCAAATCCTCTAAACTTCGTTTGGAGTCATTATTCAAATTGACCTAGGTGCTTGAATTCGATTGTCATCCTTGAACAACTAATAAGGATTGCTATCCAGCCTAAGTCGATCACCATCTTCAGCCCTATCAATCCCCTTCCATCTCAAGGTGGATTCGGTGTCGTGATCATCATTTCATCCTTAATCTGATCAATTAGCACTTTGCGTCACTTAGGGTGATCCATGAACCCAGTTTAGGAAACCCTTCCAATCATCCCAATCATTTGATATTTAATTCGATTTCATCCAATCCTATCAATCATTTTGTTGATCAAATCCAATCAAATCCAATCCTTATCCAATCATCAGATTAATTGATATGCCATCAATTGATCCATCATCCTATCAATCCACCTAGCATCCAATCCAATCCGATAATCGTAATCCAATACAAATCATCATCTATACCATCATTTAGAAGCTTAATTGCATCTTAGATCTCTTAGTTGTTCTGCACGTGTTCATGCCCGTTCAGACTCGTTCACAAGAAAAAAAGAAAATGGTAGATCAACAAACCCAAGGCTCACAACCAAACATCCCACAAGATCATAATAACGTTCCAATCCATCTACAAGATCCCCATAACGGTGCATCATCCCAATCCAATACCGATGTCTAGAATACCTCACCATCTTGTGACGAAAACATGGCCAATCAACCCAAAGTCACTTTGGATGAATATCTCAGTAATCCCACCAATGTCCAAATGATGGATCGTCTCCTCAAAAAACGTGGGGATAAGATCCTTGCCACCCTGGTCATAAAGGGAGTCAAACCACCATTTGATTTTGATACATCACAATATTCCCTTCCAACATCCGCCGATCTGCAAGCTCCACAAAACACTCTAGGGATTTCATATATTCCCGAAAGAACACCCATAAATGAATGGTATCACCCTGAGTTTGGAAATGTTGTCATCCATCAAGTTTAAAGTTACCCTCATCTTCCAACCTCAACATCTATTGTCCCACCTCCTGATCCTAATAACCCCTATGCCTATGGCATGCCATCATACATCCCATCCACTCCACCACATCCACCCCCACATCCTAATACTGAGAGCACACCTATCCTTACCAATTTGACACCTCCTACATTCCAGCAGCCTCCAGGTAATCCTCACCAATCTATCACATTACAAGCACTGCCACAACATACTGTTGCTACTGCTTCATCTCAACCCCCACAACACACCATCACTATCTCGCAATAAAACATTCCAATACCCCAATGACACACTACCATGCCTACACAACCATCACATCAAGTAGTGCAAACTACCTCACAGCCACAATAGTCGCCAAAAGACATTTTTGTCATGATCCCACAACAACCACATGTCCCATCTCGCCCATCTTACCAACAGTCGTCGCAACAGCAACTTCCACCGCAACATACACACATTCCTACACAAACGCAACATAATCCACTTACAAAGTATCTTTATCATCCATCCAGCATGTACACCATTGCACCTCATCCTAATCCTCACAAGGCTACTCAGAGCCAAGCAAGGACCCAACCGCCACCTTACACCAATATTTCCCAATTGCAAAATCATCCTTATCAGCAACTATCAAATCCATCCCCATATGTCACACAACAACAATACCAATCTCATTCGCACTATTTTTAACAACAACAGGTGTACCTTCCATCCCTTATTACCAACAACCATCATCACATCAACAAGGGGGTCCTACCTCTTTGTATTATCAAAATACCACATAGCAACAAGGTCCTTCACCCAATTCTTACTATCAACAACAACCCCCCTACCAACAAGTGGCTTCCACTCATCATAATCCATCATCTTCCTACCCACCTTATATTAATCCGCAATCCACTTATAATCAACAAACACATTCATATGCAACTCAACCCGCCTATGATCCAACCACAGTAGGGCCATCCTCATCATATCCACAATACTATCCATACAATCAACCAACTTTGATTCCCACAACACCCGTCAATAAAGACTAAGAAGAATTTAAAGCAGCATTAAAGGATCTACAAGCTGGAATGGGTAAACAGACATTCAAGTTTGAGGACATCTGTCCTTATCCTTTTGATCCCTCCATCTCCTTGGTTCCTTTTCCCAAGCATTTTGAGATACCGAAATTCGATAAATATAAAGGAACCAAGGACCCCAAAGCCCACCTTCAAGAATTTTATTCCCATTGCCAAGAGGTCATGCATAATGACAATTATCTCATTCGACTTTTTCCCAAGAGTCTACAAGGAGTTTCCTTTAACTAGTTCATGGGCCTTGAAAAAGGATCTATCAAAACCTTTGTGCAACTATCTGAACAATTTGTCTCCCACTTTTCCTTCAATCTAGAAAAGGACATTGACACACTTAATCTCCTATAGGAAAAATAACGTGATGGGGAGACCTTCGCTAGTTATCTACAACGATGGCATGCCTTGGCCAGTTGGATGAAGTCCCCACTGTTATAAAAGGACATGGTCACATTGTTCATTGGAAATTCTCATCCAGATATGGCTCATAATTTCCATCTCCACTGCATCACCACTTTTGCAGCACTTGTGGATAAGGGTCCCATCCTAGAATGAGCTCTTATTGATAAAGGACAAGTCAAGCTTTTCAATTCCGATAAGGAAAAATCCTTTGCAGATAAACCTTGATATTGGAATAAAAACAAAAATGTTGTTAATGATGGTTTCACTGACACCAAACACGTTTAGGTGGCTACCACCTCACAGAAATATCCACCTCAACAACAGCAACAATCCATACCAAATGCCATATCCGTGCCCCAAGGAGCACCTCGACAACAGTCAAACCAAAATAACCAAGGGGGAAACAAATGACAGTTCACTCAGTTAGGAGAACCCCTCAGTGTTGTGTTCAATAAACTCCTACAATCCAATTATCCCATTACGTATCCTTCCACCAAGCCCTTCAATGAGTCCAAGTCCAAGCCAGCTTGGTTCAAAGATAACACATATTGTGAATTCCACAAGATCAAAGGGCACATGTTGGATTAGTGTCAAGGACTCAAAACTTATGTTCAAGGTCTAATCAATTAGGGTGAGATCCATGTGGATGCTAACACGACGTCTTCATCCAATGCTCAACTCTAAATATACCAAAATGCCTTCCCT
Source organism: Sequoiadendron giganteum (assembly GCA_007115665.2). Lineage (NCBI taxonomy): Eukaryota > Viridiplantae > Streptophyta > Pinopsida > Cupressales > Cupressaceae > Sequoiadendron > Sequoiadendron giganteum. Next base: position 564,780,547 of record CM021103.1, on the reverse strand, counting down.
AAACAAAATCAGGGTCCTAGTACTTCCAACTCTAATCCTGGACCTAACAACCATAACACTCAAAATAACAACACCAATAATATCAACTATAAAAATGTGCCATACAATTACCAAGGTGTGGTCACATATGTCGAACAAGTAGAGCCACATGTATCCATGATACACGTCAAAGGAAAGGATCCACAAAGTGTTGTTACCACTCGTCGAACCCGTGTCACAGTCCCAACAGCTCCTACATCTACCCAATTGCCATCCTTCAATTCACAATATAACATCCTTGATCACCTAGGAAAGACTGCAGCTCAGATATCCATCCTAGGTTTGCTTAAGTCATCTCTCGTGTATCAAGACATCTTGACTAAGGGTTTACAAAGCACACAAGTGCCTGATGATATTGACCCCACCCAATTCCAAGCATTGGTGGGAAATCTCTCATCAACCTATCAATTAGCCTTTAGCCAAAAGGACACACCACGCCTTGACTCAATCCATAATCACCCCCTCCATCTCGAGGTTGGTGTAAATTGTCAAAAAGTGAAAAGGGTATTGGTAGATAATGGTTCAGCCCTAAATATTTGTACTCTAAAGTTTATACAACAGGTAGGATACACCCAGGCTGACCTAAATAATCAGTTGATTACTATTAAGGCATATGATAATGCAAAAAGGGATTCTGAAGGTACAATTTTTCTTCCTATTCAGGTGGGTCCCATTGTACAATATACTATTTGTCATGTTTTGGACCTCGAACTTCCATATAACATTCTCCTTGGTCGCTCGTGGATTCATTCTATGCAGGTCGTCCCATCCACTTACCATCAATGTTTAAAGTTCCCATTTCAAGGAATGGAAGTCACCATAAAGGTTGATCCCCAACCATTTGAATATTTTCGTGCCTTAGAAGCTTCCTTTCTACATTCACATTATTGCCTAGGAGTTGAAATGGGGGCATCCCAAACATCTGATTCTCATCCATCCACCAATACAATAAACACCTTATCACCCCCTCCTCATCCACACCTAATTCCACCATCACCAAGGTCCAAATCATCGACAAAGGATGTGGTGAATATGAGATGCATACATCATTGAACATAGCAACCATGCCAATCTCACCATGAACATATGGCCAACCCTCTCAATCTATTTCAAAGGAGGAAGAAAAGACACTCACACTCACTTCCAAAAATGTGGGCTCAACCACATTCAGAGATTTGGGTTCCCTTCAAGATCAAATGGAAGCTGATATTAGCCAGTGGTTTTATAGAGAAGAACTTGAACCGCCATGACCCCTCATGGAATACTTCTAGGAGGCCTATCCACATGCATCCAAGTTCATTGAAAAGTACAACTACCAAGGTGGAGGGCTGGGTAAAGAGGGGCAAGGAAAACAACAACCCATCGAAGCAATTACCATTTGGCCATGAAATTTGGGTTTGGGCTATGATAACAAACTGAAAGGTCCCATGGCATCATCTAGTGCCTCCAACAATGCTAGTGTATACAACAACTCCCTCGAAGTCATACCAGAGGAGGAATCCATCATTCACATATACGATGACTTGGATCTCGTTGACCTTCCTTCCATGTTTGATTGCCTATACATCTACACCATTCAGCTATCCCTCAAACACCCCGAACTCATTGACTATGACCTACAAGGTAGTGCACCATTCAATACATTCCCCTCAATGGATCAATATGTGCATCTCATGGGATTGGGGGAAGATGAATGCCCCAGTCACAAAAATAAAAAGAAACAAAGCCAAAAAATGTCACCTAGTGAAAAACTCCCCAAGGCACTTTGTGACTTTGAAAAAGTAAAAACAAAGGGGGTATCTAATTGTGAAAACCTTGATGAGGCACCAAAATATGGGGACGTTCATCTTCCCCTTGTAGGAACTCAACTATTCTAGTGATCATCCATCTTGATCGAAGAAACACAACCAATAAACTTGGGGACCAAAGAAAACCCCAAGATCACCTATGTGGCTAAAGCACTGTCAGAAGAAGAATACTCCACCATCACCAAGCTCCTCCAAGAGGGAATCATCAATTTCGCATGGACGTACTTAGATATACCAGGTCTTGACCCTACTTTAGTAGTACACCACTTAGACGTCCATCCTGATGCAAGACCTGTCAAGCAGAAACTCCAAAAAATGCACCCCCAAGTAGCTTTGTTGGTTAAGAAAGAATTGGAAAAGTTACTAGAGGCAGGAGTCATCCAACCAATTGACTAATCCAACTGGATCTCCAACATAGTCCCAGTCGCCAAACCAAATGGAGATATCATAATCTATACAAATTTTTGAGATATTAATAAAGCTTGTCCCAAGGATGATTTTCCTTTACCAAACATCGATATATTAGTAGACCTAACTGTAGAATACGAGATGATATCCCTCATGGATGGATTTTATGGATACATTCAGATCAAAATCGCACTGGAGGATCAACATAAAATAGCCTTCACTACACCTTGGGGTATATTTTGTTATAATGTCATGCCTTTTGGCCTCAAGAATGCAGGTGCAACATATTACTATTCTATGACAATCATCTTCCACAACCTCATCCACATCATAATGGAATATTATTTTGATGACCTATTGGGAAAATCAAGAACAAGGGAAGAACACCCAACAATTCTCAAGAAGATCTTTGAACGTCTGGAATAGTATAAGTTGTGCCTCAATTCAAAGAAATGTGTTTTTGGGGTCACATCTAGAAAAGTCATGGGTTTCATCGTCTCCCGCAGAGGTATAAAGGTCGATCTTGTGAAAGTCAAGGCCATCATGGAAATGCATCAACCTTGCAATCTGAAATAGTTAAGAAGTTTGCAAGGAAAGCTCTAGTCCATCCGAAGGTTCATTGCTCAACTAGCCAACAAGTGTCAATCATTCCAACATCTCATGAAGAAGGATGTCACCTTTAAATGGAATCAACAATGTCAACTTGGATTTGATCAGATCAAGGAATATTTAGCTCACCTGCCCATTGTTGTGCCCCTTTTTGCACACACGCCCCGTTCGGAATGGGGACCCTCTTTTTTCCCTTCAATAAAGGTGACACGTTTCCCAATGTTATATTTTAAAAAAATCTCACCTTGACCGGAAACTTCGCAACAAAAGTTTTTTTACATCTTCTAAAATTTTCGGGTTTCCTTGTCCGGATTTTCGTTATCAGGTTTCCTTGTTCAGATTTCCCCTTTCGGGTTTCCTTCGCCAGGTTTCCCCTTCCGGGTTTCCTTTCAGGTTTCACCGTTCTTCACGGCGTCCAGGCAGCGTCTTCCCGGGAACACCTTTCTGGACATCTGATTCCGGACGTCCCACCGCCTTCCTTTTTCGGAGTTCACCAACCCACCTGCAACCGTACGGAGCATTTATTGCTGTACTAATGGCGTTTTCTGCTATAAAAACATTTTTCGGCTGTCATTATCAAATTCTCGACTAACAGAAGCGCATTCTAGAGCTCCCGATGATTTAGCTTCCTTTCTGACATTTTTCAAGCTGTTTCTTCTGATGACGTCCGCGCATCCGACCAGCCTGTTCTTCGGGTTTTTGAGGTAGGTTTTTCGTCCCGCGCCCTAAGTTCTTTTCGCATTTTTTTGAGATTTTGTTAAGGATAAATAAAAACCGAAGTCCGAACTTAGTAGAAATCCTCACTCCGCACAAAACCCATTTCTTTGAATTCAAAAATCCGCCTTCTATTGACCTCCGTATCGATCCGGAACTTTCCTGTGTCGCGACCGTTCTTCGGAATGGCGCCGGCATCTTCCGGGCCCGGGTCTTCCTGCGGCCGCCCTTTCTTCTCCTACTAATTTTCCTTCTCTGGAATTCCTTTGTCGGGATTCCTCGTCCGGATTTCCTGCTCCGGAACTCCGTTTCCTTTTCGCCGTTTTTAACGGCCCCGACCGAGCGGCTTTCCGAATGCCTTTCTCCGGAACCTTTATCAAAATTTCATAAGTTCGCTCGCAAATTCCATCTTTTCCTTCGGAATTCTCTTTTTGGGATTCCTTGTCCGGGATCCCGTTTCTGGGAATCCGTTTCCTCTTTGTCATTTTAACGGCCTCCATCACCCGACATTCCGAACGATGTTTCCCCATGGCCTTCTTCCCCTGTCGGAGTTCCATTCTCGGATTTTTGTCTCCCAAATTTCGTTGTCTTGCCGTCATTCTTCACGGCGTCGCCCGAACGTCTTCCCAACCCTCGGATCCCGGAACCTATGTTCCCGTCTGTCGTTTGACCCCATCCTCCTCCGGATTTCCTTCTTCGGGATCCCGTTCCCGGAATTCCCCTTTCGGACTTCTCTTTTCGAGAATCCGTTTGTTTTTCGCCTTTTGCACGATATCCAGCTGGCGGCTTCCCAGATCCTGTTTCCCGGCCGTGAAATTTTCTTCCAAACTCAAACTTCCCTTTTCTTCCACATTTCCCCCGGATTCCGTTACGGGTTTCCTTGTTCGGATTTCCCTCTTTGGCTTTCCTTCTCCGGAAGTCCACCTCGGGATTTCCCTTCTCGGATTTCCTCCTGGGTCCCACCATTCCTCATGGCCAAATGATGACCGCTTCCCGATAATGAAATTCCGAGACCCGGATTCCGTTTCCCGGATTTCCTTTTCTTCTGCGTCGTTTTCAGACGGCCTGCCTGCCACTGATACTCGAACCTTCAAATGGGGGGTCAAATTACCTCCAAATTCAAAACAGACTTCGACCCACTTGCTAAAATTCTGTTGTCTTCTATTTCCAACCTTCAAACTTGAAATCCAACCCCGGGAGGTGCATATGGGAATTCCATTCTCGTTTTGCCTCTCCAAACGGCATTCTGCCAGGGGATTTCTGGCCTGAGAACCCCGGATTGATTGTACAAACTTCTAAAGTTATAAAGTATCTAACTTCAAGTGCTTATTAAATATCTACTATGATTGTCGAACTAATCTTGACGTACAGGGATTCGTGAATAGTTCTTATGACAGGTTCTTCACTATTGGCTCTTGCCCTTTGTGCAAAATTCATGGAATCTAGCCCAGAAACTTCCAGTGCCACCAGAAAAGGAAAAGGAACCGCAAAGCCACCAAGGGGCAAAGAAGATTGAGATCTAATGAAGTACAAATTCCAAGGAGTCCCCATCCAATCCCGGATTACCTCCCTTTGGAGGGATGTTTCAGATACCAACATCGGACAGGTCGATGTTGATGAGTTCATTCAAAGGGTTAGGATGAACCCCAAAACGGTAAATGCAAGAGCTATTAAAAGCAGTCGACTCGCCAAGGCAGCAGGTTTCCCACCAGCTGTAGTGGCCCCAGAGCTGGTAATGGCGTGTGTCGAGGAGTATCAGTCCGACACTAGAACTATCGTGGACCACGAGGGAAATCTCCTCGCAGATATGTCTCCGTCAGGCATTACCAAAACCTTCCACGTTCCCACCTTCGAGAGCATGGAGGTCCCTACCAAGGAGGACTGTATCAGTATATGAGAACACGACCCGTTGAACTGCAAAAGACTCATTAATCAATGTTGGCTAAAGGATAAACGGGGCAGCGCCGAGAAAATTCCCCATGAGCTTTCTCGTAGTGATTTCCACGAGGACTACCATGATCTGGTGACTTTGCTCAGTAGAGTCATGGGCCTGCCTGGTGAAATGTTCTTCCAGGAATGGATGTTCTACTTCATAGAACAGATTCTTCGAGGGAAAGGAATCGTCTTCTACTGGGGAGAGATAATCAGCGACTGCTTCCATGAGCAGTTTACCACAGTAAAGAAGACTAATTTATTCTTCATGATGTCTTACTTGGTGTACTCTCTTGCCAATCAGAGGCATTACCAGGGATTGACACAGATGCCCAGTGATCCATCAGGGCCGTAGCTCAAGCTATGACCTCCACCCTAGCAGCATGCCCCTCTATCGAGTCACCAAGAATGAAAGCAATGATGCAAATATCGGACGAGCGGGAACGACAACAGCTAGAAGCTGAAAAGGCGCCAGAGCCCGCAGAGTTTTAGGGTCCTGAGAATCCCCCATTTGAGCGTCAGCAGTTTGACACGGTAGCTTATGAGGCTTCAAGCGGTGACAATGAGGACAGTAGAGACCGTAATGTTGAGCTAATCTGGGAATCAAATGATCCCGGGCTCAATGAAGAATGGGGACGACAGTTCAAAGAAATCGAGGACAAGGAAGCCGAGGATCGGCTCGCAAAGGAGGAGGAGACTATTGCTACAGAGGTAGAAAGAGATAGATCTCCAGCTGAGGAACGTGGCCAGACTCCAGAGCACGATAAAGAAACCCTCTTCCCCGAGGACAAACAAATAGAAAGTCCAGAGAAATATCAGAATATCTCAAGCGAGGAAGAGGATGCAAGAAAGGAGGATTCTCCAAAAGGATAGTCACACGTCGAGTCCCCGGCTAAACATGAGACGTCCAAGCAGGTTCTCACTGAAGAGAAGGAAGATATAGAAACCAGTAAAAGGGCTATCATCGTCCGAACTATTGGGTTAGAAAAGGAGGACAGTGGAACGATAGATGAGGGATCAAGAAAGGACTCCCAAACGCCCGATTGGCTGCAAAGACAACTAAAGTTAAAGACTCCCACTTCAAAGGATCCCAAGGGGAGGCTGGAAGCCATCATGTCCAGGGCACATATCAGCACCCGAAAGGAGAAGAAGCCAAAGGTCAAGTCAAAAATAACTATGGACGCCTCGGGATCAAGAGCAGTACAGTTAGCAACACCGGTGGTTGGGGAACAAGGCACAACCTACAACGTCTCCACCATTGATCTGGGAGTGGCCACGAGGGATCAAAAGGTCGAACACCTCCGAGAGTCGTTCGCCACAGTCGTACACCTCATCCGGCAAGACAAAAGCTCAAAGGACGAGTTAAAAGAGCAGGTTGCGGATCTAACAGCTTACATCCAGCAGTGGTCGTCTCTGTATGAGCAACCTACAACCTCATCAGCCCCACCTCAGCTGCTTTCCCATGAACAAATTAAGAAACTTGAGAGGAGAAGAAACCTGGATAAAACCACAGAAAACTGGTTCCGTCAAGTTCTAGATATAGGGAACACAGGTATCCACATAGCTGTTCGATCAACAAATCGGTTTCTAGAGGTCCAAAAAACTCTTGAGGACACAAAAAAAATCTGTGAAAAGTTCCCAGGGAAGTACGACGCAGCCTACTCGAAAATTGAGGTTATCCTCACATTGCCAAATGATGTATGGGAGAAGGATCTCGCCCTCAAGGATGATGACCACTGGCTGGTGGATACCTGGAAGAGGGACTACAACCATAGAAAAAGGAGGCTGGAGCAGGTCTTGGAGCGAATTGCTCCAGATATTGAATGGGCGAGGGAATCTAGGGAGGAGTGCACCCAATACCTTAAATTGATGACAGGGTATGAGGTTCCTCCCGCCGAGATCAATCCTGAGAACCTCAAACCCCACTTTTTGAAGACCATGGAGGATGGGATGTCTTCTAAGGTCACCACTGAATTCATGAGTTTTGCTGCTCGAGCATTCGCACAATCAGAGGTCTGCAAGGAAAATAGCACCAAATATGAAGCAGACTGGGAGAAGCTCAACAGCAACTCTCAAGAATGGAGTTATCAGATCTTAAAGTCTGATATCATGCAGGTAGAAAAGCTCCAAACCTTGATCCTGAGCTTCATGGAGTATGCAGCACTAAGGAAGCAGGAAGGCAATCCGGTCATCGAAGAACAGTACCTTAAAGAGTAGCTATAGCCAAGAGTAAACAGCTGAAAGATAAATCCGCTACAGTGTTGTCACTAGATGACGAGATTGGGAAGAGACAAAATGAGCTCTTAATTGTAATATTTGGGGGGTAGGTGAGACCCTGATGTAAGATGAATCTTGGCCACATAATAGAATCAAATCTTGGCCATACATTTTTTTATTTGAATCTATAAATAGAGCTCTCCTCCTCTCATTTTAGAGAGTTGAGTTGTTGTAAAGACTTGCTACAGAAATTATAAATAGCAAATACAGTCAATTTTGGTGTATTTTCTGAGTTTCTCAATAAGTTTCATGATTCTTCTCCCTTTTAGTTATAGATTGTTTTAAGTTACTCTACTGTTCTAGCATCTTCGCTTTGAGTTAGATAGATTTGATATGATATTTCTGATCTTGGAAATAATTGATGTGTGTATGCTTTCCTTGTCCATACTTTTGGTCATCTGCTAAGGGTAGATGACTGTGTAAAGTTAGTCTGGACTCCTATTCCATTGCTGCTCATTGAATTTCATCTTCATCCACGCTTCCATAGTGAATGAACAATGAATATTTGCAGTCCCTAGAAGATAGCACAGATTTCATGATATTGTGAGAATTGTGGTTAAGTGAAATCCCGTTTAAGGAAACTGTCCACGGCAAGAATCTCCATGATCACTGTTCATCGGTAGTTGCAGGTTTAGGAAACATCTTTCTTCTTCGCCCCTTTCCCCTTTTTCCTTTATTTCAGAAACTGCTCGTATCAAGGTTCGTTGTGCATTGTAAAAGCCAAACTAGACGAAATACTAGAGTCCAAGACTACTGCTTGAACCTGCAGCAAAGCATGTAATTCCAGATCTATAGGACTCTATTGGTTGACGCAATTTCCCTACAGCTTTAATTACGTAAGCCCACCTTGTGATTCCAGCAAATCACATAAACAACTGAAATATTCCAAGCACTGTCAAGACCTGACATCCGAGAGACCTTGGGATAGTGTTCTGCAATTTGATTGTGGAAGATTGTCTTTCAAGAGAGGTAACGCACCTATACATTACCTATGTTGTAAAGTGCATAAAAAACACCATCAACAGAAATGGCGCTAGAAGGAGGGCCACTTCTGGATCATAAAGATGGATCGAATTGAGTCATTCTCCCCCGAAAGGTTCCACCGGGTATTGAGATCTACACCACAAAAGGGAGAATTGTAGGAATTACAACCCCCCATCCGAGCTAAGAGAGCTAAACGAAGGGGGCCATCCGTTATCAATTCCATGGAGCAGCTCATCATCCCTTCATCCCTGCCCCCTTCATCTTCACTCATAGATCCACCTTCCGCTCGTACCACCACCGAGATTTTCAAAGCTGCCAATTCACCCCAACTAAATGCATCCCCCAGCCTAGTCACTACCTCACCAGCTATTGCCATTCCTGTTCAAATACGAAACAACCTGGCGTGACCACCTCCGCCACCTCTTCCAATGGCATGGCTGGGCAATAACCTGTCTCCCCTTGCATTCAACCTCTACCATGATATGCCTAAAAATCCTGAGAATTTCTGCACAAAGTTCAACTCCCGAGATCCGTAGAGGACAACAGAGGAGCATATCAGGATCTTTGAAATTGTGTTAAAAACTATGCAGATCATGTACGAGGATGTGGCTTGCAGGATCTTCCCTTATTCCTTGGGAGAAGAGGCCTTTTATTGGTATGTCAACTTACCAGCCAGAACTATCAGCACGTGGGATCTCTTGAAGAGTGCGTTCCTACAGAAGTTTAAGACCCTGGTCAGCCCGGTAGATTCATACCGGCATTTCATGGCGGTTCAAAGGGAAATCAATGAACCAATCAGCACCTTCAACGATCGCTTCCACGGAGCGTACACTCGGCTACAAGCACCATACGTCTTCAATGATGCCGCTGTCCTACCAGTCTACTATGTTGCGTTGGACAACCTTACTTCGGCGTTGGTAAAAAGGATGAGGCCGCCACCCACTAGATTGGTGGATGCGTATTCTGAGGCCATTATTGCCAGTATGAATCTGGGGAAAAATATATTTGGTCCGTTACCATCCCTTGGGCAAATCGCGCACACGGCACATATTCAGGGACTAATGCAAGCATTGCAGCATCAAACGCCTCTGTTGAATCTGGTTCCACAGTTGCCTATGGTTCTGCATCCTAGGCAGCCAATGAATCAAGCGTACCCGATGCCTCAGTACCTATCACCCCAGCAGCAACCGTTACACCCGCAGGCACCCCACGTACCCTCGTACCTTCAAGCAGCAGAGTGCCCTCCCGCTCATCAGAATCAACCAGCCGCACAGCCGGTATTCCTTCAAAATAGCGCACCACGACCAAGTAGTTCCGAAAGGGACAAGATTGATGAGCTCACCGAGATGGTCAAGAAAATGTCAACCGAGATGATGTATCTCAGGAATTAGAACAATCAACTGCAGACATCACAGAAAAACATCCAGGCTAGCTTTAATAGGGAAAATCGTGATCATCGAGACAATCGGGATGCGGGCATATCGTCAGGACAGCATTACGACAAGAATCAGAACCCAGGTCAAAGCTTGGACAGGAGGCCCTTCCAAAGGCAGAACCGCACGTGGAATACATACCCCAATAACGGCGGTGTTCCTACCCCTCTTAATCAGCCAAATAATAGTAACAACGGCAACCTCGCGAATGGGGTTTACTTGGCAGAAGCTTCCCTATCCGGTTGGTGTCGCATACACAAGACCAGCCGTCATTCCAAGTTGGATTGTCCAAAGTTTCAAATGGCAGCCGAAATTTTCCAATTGGAAGTTCAGAATGCGGTCGACAATTTGGGATGCTGAGACATCGTTCCATCCGACCCATACGACGCTTCGGTACTGGTATTAAATCAGGCCCCTTTCTCAAAGGCCGAATGCAACGCCCCTGAACTAGAAAACGTCTCCCCACGAGAGGTAAGTTCCGAAAGTCCTTTGGCTCAGCTTTTCAATTCAATAGATAATGGTCCCGAGGACGACGAAGGGGAAGAACGGGAGGACGAGGTCCAAATGTTTCACCAACGGACTGCTCCATATAACCTTAAGAATAGGCAAGCAGGAGGCCATGCCGGAGGACCTTTCACAACCTCCACGCTGCCAAATAATTTCAGTACCCCTCCCGATCCGAGTGCGAGCAATAACCCGGGTTTCCCGCTTACATCTGCGCGATACCTCAGCAAAAATAAACATCAAGGTGCCAACCAAAGTCAAGCCCCTAACCCCTCCCAGAACGTTTCTAATGACCAAGAGATTGACCAGATGGGGGAGTATATTGCTGAGGAATTTAAAAAAGTAAAGTTAAGCATGTCTGCTTTCGAACTCCTAAAGGTGTCTGCAGTTAGGAGTGCCTTCTTTCGAATGATAAATGGGACCCCGTCACAGTGGAAAACCCTAGAAGAAGTCCCGGCAAAGAAGGTTTCTTTTGGTGATCAGATGAATGAGCCGGTTATCAGGCATATTTTTGGCAGCAAGACAGACCCGCTACTAGCTCAGCAGGCGGACAAGCAGCCCGAAAGGGCAACTACCCTGGCGACAACCTAAAACAGATGCAGTGAGAGGGAAAGGGCCCAGGTCGCTCAGGTGGATGTTTCGGGAGGATTGTTCCAAGGAAAATTCGAGACCCCTCCCTTCCTAACCACCATCCATATGTTCAGAAAAAACCTTCACAATTGCTTGCTGGACTCCAGAGCTTCAGCCAACGTCATGCCTCTGTCTGTATGCAAGGCGCTAGGAATAACACCTACCCCTTCACATCGCAAGGTAACGCAGCTCGATAAAACTGAAATCAGCATAGTTGGGGAGATCAACAGGATCCAAATGCAACTTGCTGCTGATCCCAGGATCCAACAAACTATTGACATACAGGTAGCTGACATCCCGGATACCTACGGTATAATCCTGGGTAGGGATTTCATGAAGGCACTAAATGGGTACGCTGCCACGGATTACTCTCACATATGGCTCCCATGGAAAGGAATGCCTAATCAGATCCGGATTGACAGGGAACCCCAAATGAAATTTATGATCACTGAATATAACAACACCAATGAGGTGTTATATGTGGAAACCAGTCTGGAAAACTATTCCCCGATAGCATACCTGAATGAGGAGGAAGATTGTGAGGGCAAATCAACGAGCGAGGTCCTACTCGTACTATGTATCCCACCCGCTAACTTGGCTAACACTCTTCCAAGCACTGAAAGGCTCATAGAGTCCGATGACGAAGAGCTGGGAGATGGTAGCGGTCATGGCCTGCTTGATGGTTTCCAGGATTTTATGGCCAAGTGCGTACGTGACCAGCTCAGCCTTGGAAATCGGATGAACCTTCAAGAGCTCCTGCTCCCCAATTGGTGCCGGGTACACAATGTCGCTCATTCAGAATTCGACTGCTGCTTATGTCAAGAAGCAATTGAACATGCACAGAAACGGGCCATCCCTCTACACGGCGCAAGATTTGTGCCTGACGGACGGGCAGGGTCCGCCTCTATAGTTCCCAAAGCGGTCACTCAGATGCTGCCCCCACCAAATGCCAAGGCAGTTCCCGTTACCCCCGCATCCGAGAATTCTCCTGGGTTCTGGACACTGCGCTTTGACGGTTCTAAATCCAAGCACGGAGCTGGGGCAGGTTTCGAACTGATTAGCCCGAGAGGTAAGTCTTATTTTTTCACGCATAGACTACAATTTTATTGTACCAACAACGTGGCGGAATATGAGGCCTTGTTCTTGGGCCTCTTGCTGGCATTAAGAAAGAATGTAAAGATGCTTCAAGTATATGGGGATTCCGAGTTGGTCGTAAAACAAGTCAGGAAGCTATATTCCTGTTATGACCGAAGACTCACTAACTACCGACACCGCATATGGGACCTGCTGGAAGGGTTGGACGCTTTCAACATCCAGTTGATCCTGCGCGCTTAGAACTTTACTGCCAATGCTTTGGCACAAGCAGCAGGTACGCTACAACCTTTGTCCCTATCCGGCCTCAAGCGATTCATGGTAGAACTCACTTCTATCCCATCGGTGCCGGACAATGTAGCCAATTTTCAGGTATTTACTGATGATAAACATATCCTGGATTTTATCACCAGTTCAGATGTGTTTGTTGCCCAAATAATCGACGAAGTTGAACCTCAAGAGGCGGACTTAGATATAGAGGGAATCATTAACCTGAAGACCAACACCATCCCTAGAGGCATGGTGGAACTGGAGCGAATCTTTGACCTAGATCAGATCAAGGAACAGGATCAACGGGCCCAAAAGGATACCATCAACGGTCAGTGTGACACTTACAACCTAGGAACAACTGGCGAGGCTAAGAGCGTGTTCATAGGAAAAGTATGTGGTCCCGAAGAAAGACGGGGGATCATTGAGGCATTACAGAAGTACCACGATGTCATAGCCTAGAGCTATGATGACCTCAAAACCTACGACACGTCGATCATTACACACACCATCCCTCTCACACCTGATACGAAGCCGTTCCGCCAGCGGCAGCGACCTGTCAACGCTTTGTTAGAACCAATCATTCATAAAGAAGTACAGAAGTTGCTATCAGCCAGGATCATCTTTCTGGTCAGACACTCTACCTAGGTGGCAAATTTGGTCCCTGTCAGAAAGAAAAATGGAGAAATCAGGCTCTGTGTGGACTTCCGCAACCTTAATCGGGCATCTGAAAAAGACAACTACCCTATTCCTTCTTTGGACAAGGTACTAAAAATAGTAAGTGGATCTCAGATGATGTCTTTCCTAGATGGATATTCAGGGTACAATCAAGTCATGGTGCAGTACGAAGATCAACACAAGACGACATTTACCACCAAATGGGGAACATTCGCATATAGGAGGATGCCTTTCGGGCTCATCAACGCCGACGCCACCTTTCAGCGCGTAATGGACATTGCATTCAAAGATCTCATTGGCAAGTGCATCATCATCTACATGGATGACCTAACGGTGTTTTCAAAACAATGGAGCGATCATGTCGTCGACTTATGCAAGGTCTTTGAGAGGTGTCGTGCATTTGGGGTATCCCTTAACCCGAGGAAGTGTATCTTTGGAGTCACGGAAGGGAAACTCCTTGGGCATGTGCTCTCTGATCGGGGAATTTCTATTGATCCCGAGCGTATTCAATCAATTATGAAAATTCAGCTGCCAGGCAGCAAGAAAGAGTTGAAGTCTTTCTTCGGGAAGATCAACTTTGTTCGCAAGTTCATCACGGGCTTTGCAGAGATAGTCAAACCACTCAACGCCATGCTCAAAAAGGATGCCAAGGTCGAGTGGACCCCCGAAGCAAAGCAAGCCTTCGGGGAAATCAAGAAGGCCATTGCTGATGCCCCAGTACTGGTTAGCCCGAACTACCTTAAGCCCTTTTATATTTACTCCTTCGCTTCAGATCACTCCTGTGCTAGCATCCTGACCCAAAAGGATAGTGAGGGAAGTGAGCATCCAATCGCCTTCATGAGTACCCCCTTGAAGGATGCTGAACTACGCTATCATAATGTTGAAAAACAGGCCTACGCCCTTGTTAAAGGAGTGAAAAAATTTTGGCACTATATCTTGCACAATAAAATCTTTGCCATAGTTCCTGACCCCGCCGTAAAAACACTAATTATGCAGAATGAGTTGGGCGAACGCAGAGCAAAATGGATCGCAGTCCTACAAGAATACGACATGGAAATTTAGCCAATGAAGCTAGTAAGAGGACAGGCACTCACCCGGACGATGGCTGAGGTAGTTATGGATGTTGTACCTGAGCTCACCATGCAACAGTATCAGTTAGAGGACGTCTCCCCAGGGGAATGATATGATCACGTAGTGTACTACCTGCTGAACCACAGATGTCCACCCCATTTGCAGGGAGTCCAAAGATGAGCTCTGAGATTGAAAAGCAGCAGCTATATGCTGCAGGGCTCTATTTTATACAAGAAAAATCATGAAGGTATCTACCTGCGATGCCTAAGAAAGGAGGAAGCTGATCGCATCCTTAGGGAGTTCCATGACAAATTCGGAACTGGCCATGGCTCAGGCCTATCGAATGCACATCAAGTACTGAGGGCTGGGTACCACTAGCCCACCATCTTCAAGGATGCTCACGGTCATGTTCGTGCCTGCCACGTATGCCAGACTGCTACGGCCAGAGAAAGGAATGTTACTGCCTCGTTACAACCTATTCTGGAGGTAAGGCCTTTCGCGCAATGGGATCTCGATTTCGTTGGTCCGGTAAGCCCTCCATCATCTGCGAGACACAGGTACATTCTAACCGCTTCCGATTATTGTACTAGATGGACAGAAGTAATAACATGTAGGCAGTGTACAACTGAAGTCGTAATCAATTTTTTAGAAAGTTTTATTTTAAATCGTTTTGGTTGTCCGTATGCCCTAGTATGTGATAACGGCCCCGCCTTCGCCTCACTCAAATTTACAAGTTGGGCCTTCGATTATGGTGTCGCCCTTAAATTCTCGTCCAACTATTACCCTCAAGGCAATGGCCTTGCTGAGTCCACCAATAAAAACTTGATTACGGTAATTAAAAAACTGCTAGATAGGAATCCCAAGGATTGGCATACCCAACTTCGTTTTGCCTCATGGGCAAATCGTACCCGCCACAAGGCAGCTTTGGGGGATTCCCCATACCATCTAGTCTACGGCTTGGAGCCCGTCTTTCCCATACATTTTAAAATCCCAACCCTCCAGTTCATCAACGACTTTTATGAGGGAGGGGACCGCAGAGAGGCTCGCCTCGCCGAGCTGTTACACCTTGAAGAAGTACGAGACCGTGCAATAGAAAATTTTGCCAAACATTAGGGCGTAGTTAAAAGATGGTTCGATCGTCAAGCCAAAGTTAAGGCCTTCCGCATCTCTGATCTAGTCCTCTACTGGGATAAGGCCCATGAAAAGAAAGGGGGACACAATAAATTCGACAAGCTTTGGCTCGGCCCCTTTCAGATTGCTGAGATCCTTGGGGATCATGCTTTCCGCCTAAAGACCCTTACTGGTGAAGACGTCCCACTCCCCATCAATGGGCAGCACCTCAAGCACTACTTCTAGGCCTGAGCTCTCGTGAGCTGCCAGTGCGGGCACTTTGTACATAGGTTAAGTAGTTTCCCTGCTTTATCTTTTGGTTTGGCTTGCCTTTCTGCCGCGTTGTCATGTTTTTGTGGGATGTCTCCCCTGTTCTACCGCGGTGGCTATGTTGGATCCAGTAAATGGTTACCACACTGCCCGCTTCCATGTTGTTCTTTAGATAAGCCGTCATTCCCTACTTCTACTCTCTGACAGCTCTTGGGTACCGGTTTTCAACTTTCGAACTTTGTGCTAACCTAGGATGGCTATTTGTTCGAATCCCTGCTATTATCATGATGTACATGAATCAAATTTAAGGACAATATCTCTAAGGAATGGTATGGTGATCGTCGGGGGGGCAAAGATAAATGAAAAATCTAAAGTCTGTTCTAGTGACCACTACGATTCTCAAACCCATGGTGAACTTCACTGTTTACACGGTTGACACAAAGATAAGCGAAAGTGCTACAAAAAAAAAAGAAGACAGAAATAAGCAATAACTAAATTGCCAAAAACAACCGTATGAGTGTATGAATATCTCTACCGGGGCTATAGACGCCTGGCTGGCAGTAGAGCTATGTTCGTGGGATCGTGGCAACAACTCCATCGGGGCTATGGACGCCTGACTGGCAGTGGAGCGATGTCCGGGTTACTTTTGGGATTTGACAAATTACGTAGTTTATCTTCTCCACCTATCGGTTATTCATACTCTTTCCGAGGAAAGAAAATGAATTCATCATGCACACACTCCCATGATAAGTCTGCAGTCCAATACAATCATGCATTCCTTCAAGTGCCCTTAGTTCAGCTTTGAAAATTCTATCTGGTCTGCGAAACCAGAGATTCTGGGTTTGGAATGAATATTTATCCCTTGAATGCCAGGAGCGTTCTCCCAGCGGAGTCACCATTTGTTGTGCCCCTTTTTGCACACACGCCCCGTTCAGAACGGGGACCCTCTTTTTTCCCTTCAATAAAGGTGGCACGTTTCCCAATTTTATCTTTTAAAAACATCTCGCCTTGACCAGAAACTTTGCATCAAAAGTTTTTTTACATCTTCTGAAATTTTCGGGTTTCCTTGTCCAGATTTCCGTTATCGGGTTTCCTTGTTCGAATTTCCCCTTTCGGGTTTCCTTCGCCGGGTTTCCCCTTTCGGGTTTCCTTTCAGGTTTCACCATTCTTCACGGCGTCTAGGCAGCATCTTCCCGGGAACGGCTTTTCGGACATCCGATTCCGGACGTCCCACCGCCTTCCTTTTTTCGGAGTTCACCAACCCACCTGCAATCGCACAAAGCATTTATTGCTGTACTAATGGCATTTTCTGCTATAAAAATGTTTTTCGGCTATCATTATCAAATTCTCGACTAACAGAAGCGCATTCTAGAGCTCCCGGCGATTTAGCTTCCTTTCTGATGTTTTTCAAGCTGTTTCTTCCGACGACGTCCGCGCATCCGACCAGCCTGTTCTTCGGGTTTTTGAGGTTGGTTTTCCGTCCCGCGCCCTAAGTTATTTTCGCATTTTTTTAAGATTTTGTTAAGGATAAATAAAAACCGAAGTTCGGACTTAGTAGATATCCTCATTGCGCACAAAACCCATTTCCTTGAATTCAAAAATCCGCCTTTTATCGACCTCCGGAACGATCCAGAACTTTCTTGTGTCGCAGCCGTTCTTCGGAATGGCGCCGGCATATTCCGGGCCTGGGTCTTCCCGCAACCGCCCTTTCTTCTCCTAATAATTTTCCTTCTCCGGAATTCCTTTCTCGAGATTCCTCGTCCAGATTTCCTGCTCCGGAACTCCGTTTCCTTTTCACCGTTTTTCACGGCCCCGACCGAGCGGCTTTCCGATGCCTTTCCCCGGAACCTTTATCAAAATTTCATAAGTTCGCTCGCAAATTCCATGTTTTCCTTCGGAATTCTCTTTTCGGGATTCCTTGTCCGGGATCCCGTTTCCGAGAATCCGTTTCCTTTTTGTCGTTTTAACGGCCTCCATCACCCGGCATTCCGAACAATGTTTCCCCGTGGCCTTCTTCCCCTGTCGGAGTTCCGTTCTCGTATTTCTATCTCCGGAATTCCGTCGTCTTGCCGTCGTTCTCCACAGCGTCGCCCGAACGTCTTCCCGACCCTCGGATCCCGGAACCTATGTTCTCGTCTGTCGTTTGACCCCATCCTCCTCCGGATTTCCTTCTTCGGGATCCCTTTCCCGGAATTCCCCTTTCGGACTTCTCTTTTCGAGAATCCGTCCGTTTTTCGCCTTTTGCACGGTATCAAGCTGGCGGCTTCCCGAATCCCGTCTCCCGGCCGTGGAATTTTCTTCCAAACTCAAACTTCCATTTTCTTCCACATTTGCCTCGGATTCCGATTCGGGTTTCCTTGTTCGGATTTCCCTCTTCGTCTTTCCTTCTCCGGAAATCCGCCTCCGGATTTCCCTTCTCGGATTTCCTCCTAGGTCCCGCCGTTCCTCACGGCCGAACGATGACCGCTTCCCGATAACGGAATTCCGAGACCCGGATTTCCATTTCTTCTGCGCCGTTTTTCAGACGGCCTGCCTGCCACTGATACCCGAACCTTCAAATGGGGGGTCAAATCACCTCCAAATTCGAAACGGACTTCGACCCACTTGCTAAAATTTCGTTGTCTTCTATTTCCAACCTTCAAACTTGAAATCCAACCCCGGGAGGTGCATATGGGAATTCCATTCTCGTTTTGCCTCTCCAAACGACATTCTGCCAGGGGATTTCTGGCCTGAGAACCCCGGATTGATTGTACAAACTTCTAGGGTTATAAAGTATCTAACTTCAAGTGCTTATTAAATATCTACTATGATTGTCGGACTAATCTTGACATGCAGGGATTTGTCAATAGTTCTTATGACAGGTTCTTCACTATTGACTCTTGCCCTTTGTGCAGAATTCATGGAATCTAGCCCAGAAACTTTCAGTGCCGCCAAGAAAGGAAAAGGAACCGAAAGCCACCAAGGGGAAAAGAAGATTGGGATCTAATGAAGTACAAATTCCAGGGAGTCCCCATCCAATCCCGGATTACCTCCCTTTGGAGGGATGTTTCAGATACCAACATCAGACAGGTCGATGTTGATGAGTTCATTCAGAGGGTTAGGATGAACCCCAAAATGGCAAATGCAAGAGCTATTAAAAGCAGTGGACTCGCCAAGGCAGCAGGTTTCCCACCAGCCTTATTGGCCCCAGAGCTGGTAATGGCGTGTGTCGAGGCATATTAGTCCGACACTAGAACTATCATGGACCACGAGGGAAATCTTCTCGCAGATATGTCTCCGTCAGGCATTACCTAAACCTTCCACGTTCCCACCTTCGAGAGCATGGAGGTCCCTACCAAGGAGGACTGTATCAGTATATGGGAACACGACCCGTTGGACTGCAAAAGACTCATTAATCAATGTTGGCTAAAGGATAAATGGGGCAGCACCGGGAAAATTCCCCATGAGCTTTTCCGTAGTGATTTCCACGAGGACTACCATGATTTGGTGACTTTGCTCAGTAGAGTCATGGGCCTGCCTGGTGCAATGTTCTTCCAGGAATGGATGTTCTACTTCATAGAACAGATTCTTCGAGGGAAAGGAACCGTCTTCTACTGGGGAGAGATAATCAGCGACTGCTTCCATGAGCAGTTTACCACAGTAAAGAAGACTAATTTATTCTTCATGATGTCTTACTTGGTGTACTCTCTTGCCAATCAGAGGCACTACCAGGGATTGACACAGATGCCCAGTGATCCATCAGGGCCGTAGCTCAAGCTATGACCTCCACCCTAGCAGCATCCCCCTCTATCGATTCACCAAGAATGAAAGCAATGATGCAAATATCGGACGAGCGGGAACGACAACAGCTAGAAGCTGAAAAGGCGCCAGAGCCCGCAGAGTTTTAGGGTCCTGAGAATCCCCCATTTGAGCGTCAGCAGTTTGACACGGTAGCTTATGAGGATTCAAGTGGTGACAATGAGGACAGTAGAGACCGTAATGTTGAGCTAATCTGGGAATCAAATGATCCCGGGCTCAATGAAGAATGGGGATGGCAGTTCAAAGAAATCGAGGACAAGGAAGCCGAGGATCGGCTCGCAAAGGAGGAGGAGACTATTGCTACAGAGGTAGAAAGAGATAGATCTCCAGCTGAGGAACGTGACCAGACTCCAGAGCACGATAAAGAAACCCTCTTCCCCGAGGACAAACAAATAGAAAGTCCAGAGAAATATCAGAATATCTCAAGCGAGGAAGAGGATGCAAGAAAGGAGGATTCTCCAAAAGGACAGTCACACGTCGAGTCCCCGGCTAAACATGAGACGTCCAAGCAGGTTCTCACTGAAGAGAAGGAAGATATAGAAACCAGTAAAAGGGCCATCATCGTCCGTACTATTGGGTTAGAAAAGGAGGATAGTGGAACGATAGATGAGGGATCAAGAAAGGACTCCCAAACACTCGATTGGCTACAAAGACAACTAAAGTTAAAGACTCCCACTTCAAAGGATCCCAAGGCGAGGCTGGAAGCCATCATGGCTAGGGTGCATATCAGCACCCGAAAGGAGAAGAAGCCAAAGGTTAGGTCAAAAATAACTATGGACGCCTCGGGATCAAGAGCAGTACAGTTAGCAACGCCAGTGGTTGGGGAACAAGGCATAACCTACAACATCTCCACCATTGATCTGGGAGTGGCCACGAGGGATCAAAAGGTCGAACACCTCCAAGAGTCGTTCGCCACGATCGTACACCTCATCCGGCAAGACAAAAGCTCAAAGGACGAGTTAAAAGAGCAGGTTGCGGATCTAACAGCTTACATCCAGCAGTGTTCGTCTCTAGATGAGCAACCTACAACCTCGTCAGCCCCGCCTCAGCTGCTTTCCCATGAACAAATTAAGAAACTTGAGAGGAGACGAAACCTAGATAAAACCACAAAAAACTGGTTCTGTCAAGTTCTGGATATAGGGAACACAGGTATCAACATAGCTGTTCGATCAACAAATCAGTTTCTAGAGGTCCAAAAAACTCTTGAGGACACAAAAAAAATCTGTGAAAAGTTCCCAGGGCAGTACGACGCAGCCTACCCGAAAATTGAGGCTATCCTCGCATTGCCAAATGATGTATGGGAGAAGGATCTCGCCCTCAAGGATGACGACCACTGGCTGGTGGATACCTAGAAGAGGGACTACAACCATAGAAAAAGGAGGCTAGAGCAGGTCTTGGAGCGAATTGCTCCAGATATTGAATGGGCGAGGGAATCCAGGGAGGAGTGCACCCAATACCTTAAATTGATGACAGGGTATGAGGTTCCTGCCGCCGAGATCAATCCTGAGAACCTCAAACCCCACTTTTTGAAGACCATGGAGGATGGGATGTCTGCTGAGGTCACCACTAAATTCATGAGTTTTGTTGCTCGAGCATTCGCACAATCAAAGGTCTGCAAGGAAAATAGCACCAAATATGAAGCAGACTGGGAGAAGCTCAACAGCAACTCTCAAGAATGGAGTTATCAGATCTTAAAGTATGATATCATGCAGGTAGAAAAGCTCCAAACCTTGACCCTGAGCTTCATGGAGTATGCAGCACTAAGGAAGCAGGAAGGCAATCCGGTCATCGAAGAACAGTACCTTAAAGAGTAGCTACAGCCAAGAGTAAACAGCTGAAAGATAAATCCACTACAGTGTTTTCACTAGATGACGAGATTGGGAAGAGAGAAAATGAGCTCTTAATTGTAATATTTGGGGGGTAGGTGAGACCCTGATGTAAGATGAATCTTGGCCACATAATAGAATCAAATCTTGGCCATACATTTTGTTATTTGAATCTATAAATAGAGCTCTCCTCCTCTCATTTTAGAGAGTTGAGTTGTTGTAAAGACTTGCTACAGAAATTATAAATAGCAAATACAGTCAATTTTGGTGTATTTTCTGAGTTTCTCAATAAGTTTCATGATTCTTCTGCCTTTTAGTTATAGATTGTTTTAAGTTACTCTGCTGTTCTAGCATCTTCGCTTTGAGTTAGATAGATTTGATATGATATTTCTGATCTTGGAAATAATTATTGTGTGTATGCTTTCCTTGTCCATACTTTTGGTCATCTGCTAAGGGTAGATGACTGTGTAAAGTTAGTCTGGACTCCTATTCCATTGCTTCTCATTGAATTTCATCTTCATCCACGCTTCCATAGTGAATGAACAATGAATATTTGCAGTCCCTAGAAGATAGCACAGATTTCATGATATTGTGAGAATTCTGGTTAAGTGAAATCCCATTTAAGGAAACTGTCCATGGCAAGAATCTCTATGATCACTATTCATCGGTAGTTGCAGGTTTAGGAAACATCTTTCTTCTTTGCCCCTTTCCCCTTTTTCCTTTATTTCAGAAACTGTTCGTATCAAGGTTCGTTGTGCATTGTAAAAGCCAAACTAGACGAAATACTAGATTCCAAGACTGCTGCTTGAACCTGCAGCAAAGCATGTAATTCCAGATCTATAGGACTCTGTTGGTTGACGCAATTTCCCTACAGCTTTAATTATGTAAGCCCACCTTGTGATTCCAGCAAATCACATAAACAACTGAAATATTCCAAGCACTATCAAGACCTGACATCCGAGAGACCTTGGGATAGTGTTCTGCAATTTGATTGTGGAAGATTGTCTTTCAAGAGAGGTAACGCACCTATGCATTACCTGTGTTGTAAAGTGCATAAAAAACACCATCAACACCCATCCTAATGCCACCTATTCCAGGTAAACCACTTATGCTTTATATTTCAGCTACTTTTATGGCACTGGGGGAATCACTAGCACAACATGATGAGTTATCCAAAGAAAGAGCAATCTATTACATCAGTCGGACCTTAGTAGGTTATGAGCTTAACTACTCCCCAATGGAGAAGGCTTGTCTCGTCGTGGTATTTAGCTCGCAGAAACTTCGACACTACAAGCTTAGCCATCCTGTCAAGCTAATCTCTAAGGTTGATCCACTTAAGTATTTGTTGTCTACAATGACACTGACCGGACGCATGGCCAAATGGGTCATGCTACTAAGTGAATTTGGCATAGACTATGTGGATCGTAAAGTAATCAAAGGACAAGTAATAGCAGATTAGTTAGCAGATGCTCCATTAGTAGATGCCTATCCGATAGAAGTTGAATTTCCTGATGACGGAGTCTTTGCAGTATCAGAAGCTACCACATGGACACTATACTTTGATGGATCCCACACTAATAATGGATTGGGGGTAGGATTCTTGCTTATCACTCCCCAAGGTGATTACATATCAAAATCATTCAAATTAGCTTTTCCCTACACCAACAACATCGTTGAATATGAAGCTCTTCTCACTGGCCTTAGAATCACAGTTCAATGGCACATCACTCATCTGTAAGTTTTTGGTGACTCCCAGTTAGTTATCAAATAGGTCAATGATGAGTTTCTAACAAAGCATGGCAAGTTGTTACCCTACAAACGCATGGTCGATGATCTCAAAAAGTACTTCACCTCCATTCAATTTGATCAGATCCCTAAGATACAAAACAAAGCAACTGACGCTATGGCTACCATTGGTTCTCTCCTTGACATGCCAAAATATCAGATCGAATGTGATTTCCTTGTAGAAAAAAAATTAATCCCTTCATATGACATCCCTAGGAGTGAGATGGTGTGCGATATTGTAGGTCCTACATCACCCTGGTACCAAGACATCTACACCTACTTACGTGACAACACCCTACCTCCAGACTTGACATGAAACCAAGTAAAACCTTTATCCAACGTACATCCCATTACACCATCGTTGGTGATACACTTTATCGATGTGGGTATGATGGAACCCTCCTCCGGTGTTTAAACGATACCAACACCCGCACGACATTGGTGGAAGCACATGGCGGTGTCTATGGAGCTCATTCACATTGTATGGCATTAGCCAAAAGAATTCTCAGGGCCGGTTACTATTGGCCTACACTAGAACAAGATTCCTATGATTTTGTGGAGAAATGCCTACCTTTCCAACATCATGTGGATCTCATACATGCTCCTACACAAGACCTTCAACCTTTAGTTGCCCCATGTCCCTTCTCTCAGTGGGGCTTCGACCTCATCGACAAGATTTATCCTCCATCCTCCGACGACCATACCTTTATCATCACCACCACTGAATACTTTACCAAATGGGTGGAAGCAATACCACTCACACAAATCACAGGTACTCAAATCTCAAAATTCATCCTATTCCATATTCTCTGCAGATATGGAATCCCGTCCATCATCCTTACTAACAATGGAAAACCTTTCAAAAACCAAGCCATGAAACACCTTTGCGAAACCTTCCATATCCAACATCATTGGTCCACTCCTTATTATCCCCAAGGTAATGGACAAGCAGAAGCCACTAAGAGAACTCTCATCAGGATACTCAAGAAGGTGGTCAACAACACTGGTCATGATTGGCACCTCCATATCCATCCTGCCCTTCGGGCTTACCGCACCTTCATCCGCACTCCTACTGGTGCCACTCCATATTCTCTCATCTATGGTGTCGAAGCTATCTTTCCAATTGAGGTAGAACTCCCCTCACTGAGAATCTCTTTGAAGAACCTGGTTAGCAATGAAGATAATCGGGTTGCAAGACTCAGTCAGCTCAAACTCCTTGATGAAAGAAGACTCAAGGAATATGACCATATTCAGGCATATCAGAACCATCTAAAAAGAAGCTACAATAAGAAAGTTTTCCCTTGCCAATTCAATGTTAGTGATTTGGTCCTTAAAGAAAATCAACAGAATTAGCAAGATCAAGAAAAGAAGGGCAAGTTTGAGGCAAAATGGTTAGGCCCTTATGTTATCACAACAAAATATGGTTCTAGAGCATATCGATTGTCTACTCCTAAAGGCGAGACCTTGGAAGAGCCCATCAACATCATGCACCTAAAGAGGTTCTACACCTAGGTCAGTTGGGGTATCCTATCCTTTGAAATCCAAAAAATACAAAAAAAGTAAAAAATGGTCAAAATACAAAAAAAATCCAAAAATAGTAAAGAGAAATAATTCGTCCTATGGTGAAAACCACCCCTGCGTGGAATCTTGGATATATCCTCGTGTCCTAGTCACTTTATGCTTTATCCATCTTGATCCCGATATCCTTACCATCCTATCGATCATATCCTCCCATCCACTTGCCTCACCTGGTAACCTGGTATATTTTTGCTTCAACATTGAACGAATATCATTTGGAGCTAGTATCCCAATTTGAGCTTGTGTCGCCTCGATCGTCTCCATCTAGGTTCACTCATTGTGTCTATCTCCATCTAGGTCTCATCCTGTCTTTTCTTGAACTATGGTGCCTATGCGCTTGCACGTAGGCAAGGCTAATCTTTTGATCGGCCCCCAAGGCATTTTATCCTTCATCATCTGTCCTCACGGTCCACTTTTTTATCTTGTCCATCATCCGTCTTTCATCTTTTCTGAACTATGTTGCCTATGCGCTTGCACAAAGGCAAGGCTAATCATTTGATCCACCCCCACGACTTTTTTTTTTCTTTATTTTATGGTCAGTCCATCTGATCATTGTCCTCCATCTTCATTGTCCCCTTTTTGCTTTTACCATGATCTTTTCCTGAACTATGAGGGCTCTGTGCTTTCACGTAGGTAAGGCTAATCTTTGATCAATCCCTGAGCCCCTAGGTCTTTAGGTTGTCTCATGTCTCATTTCTTGTGTCTGGTTGTCAAGGTATGTCCTTATCTCCCTGGTACGTCACAAATGGAATCCATCTGTGTCACAAGATTTAACCAATTTTTGACTATCCTACGTCATTAATCGATCTTTTAGTTTAGCATCCATCTTTGGTCTCAACAGGATGTATCCTTCCTAATAGACAACATGAACCCCACCCATCATCTTGGTCCTATGGCAAAGGATGTTTTGAACTTGATTGTAATCTTTTGATGCTTTTGGTTTTTGTTTATCATTTCAGCTCCCTATAAATCACTTGTCAAGGCCGCCATGATCCATCATATTATGGTGCGTTTTGCCTGGTTAACATAGGCACACATCTTGATCTGTTTTTTGTTTGTTGTTGTTTTCCTGGTTGTCCCACATAGTACCCACCAAGACCCCTGAGGTCTTGTGTTATGATGACACATCCTTTTGTGCTTGTGGTTATCCCAATACCTGGCTCGACCAAAGTCATTGCGACTTTCGGGTGTTGGGATAACCTTCTAGTTTGTTGTGTTTGTTTATTTATTGGACACTAATTTTCCTTGGTTTTACGTACCATGGTACCTGGTGTCTTATGCTATAGCAAAAATCAGTGCTCCAAAGTTGGTAACTTGCATTCACAGCGCATTGCATTATCCTCATCCATTGCATTCGTGTATCCTTGATCCCTTCTTCTCCTTAGGATTTTGGATTGTGCAAACGTTGCTTCCCTTCATCTTCCCCCTTTTTCTTCTTAAGGGTCCTATGCTTCTTGACAGGTACAGTTACCCACCCATCACATCATTTATTGCAGGCCCTCATTCACATTTAGGTTCATTAAATGGAGTACTCATTTTTTGTGTAGCGTAGTCTTCACATCTTAACATGCATTTATGCACTTTAGTTTATGTCATTTAGGTTCATTAGTACATATTTCATAAACATTAACTCATTATGCATATCATAATAAAACATCCACGTAAACATAGGCACAAACCATTTGTCACATCCTGCATCATAGGTGTTAGACATCATACATATCATAACATATAAATAATCCTACTCCATCCATCACATCCTGCATCATAGCTGTTAGACATCATACATATCATAAAATATAAATAATCCTACTCCATCCATCACATCCTGCATCATAGCTGTTAGACATCATACATATCATAACATATAAATAATCCTACTGCATCCATCACATCCTACATCACCAACGTTAGGAATCAACACAAATCATCATCATACATCCATATAAGCATACACATAAATCCATAAAAGCATATCCATAACTATATCATAATACATAAGTCATCCATCACATAAGCATCATATAATGTCAATAAGGGCACTCACATATCCAAAATCCAAAAAAAATATACAAGATCCGTCAGGACATCCATCATAATGTCCTTCATAATACATATCATCTACCATCATAAAAAAAGTAGCATAACTAATAAAGTATGAGTACAAGGCTATGAATCTGCTCTGATCCCTGTACCTGTCACACATTGGGATCTTTTCCCTCTGGTATCCTGAACCGTGTGCTCGCTCCATCTGATCTCTGAGGTGAGTATGGAACTAGCCCTCTACATGGAGGCATCTCCCTATAGTTGTTGTAGCTCCATGTGTATATCCCCGCTATCTGTGATGGTGCTTGCATCTGAGGCGCTACATGAATGAAGGGAAGTACATGACGAGCAGGATTTGGAACTGCCATATAATACACTCCCATATAATAACTCGACTCTCGTATGAGCTCATCCCTCTCTATCGCCTATAGTCTTGCAGTATCTCGCTCTGATCTGTACATGTCTCGATGTCCACAAAGGACCCTCCTCTCCTGCTCCCATAGATCCAGTACCATCCACAGTTGATCTACCTGTCCCTACATCCATGACATCTCATCTGCTAACTTGTATATCTCACCTCGCAGTAGCTCTGTCTCCTGCTGCAACTGCCTCCTCTCCTCCCCTAGCATGTCTATCCCAACCTACGACTATCCTATCTGATCTTGCAATGGTAACATACCCTCTACTACTCTGTCTCTATATCACTACAGCTAATCCAACTGACTCTGCAGTTGTACTGCATCCCTCTCCATAACCTGTCTATGTGTCACTGCCTCATCCCTCTAATCCTGCAACACCTGCATCTGTGTGCAAATGACCTCCCTCTCTGCCTCCATCTCCTGTACTTGAGCCCTCAAGCTTTCCTTCCTCTCCTACACCGATCCCATAGCCTCCACTGTCTCCTTGGCCACCTCAACTCGATCCCAAAGCTCATCCTACTCCTACATCAACTCCCTCCGCTCTCTCAACAATCCCTCTACCTATCTCCTCAGGTCCCCCATATCTCTCTCTGCCTTTGCCAATGCCTCTATCGATACCTGACCTGTCTCTCCTCCAAACATGTATAGACCTCCTACCTGCAATAGCGCCATTGTCGCCTCCAATCGTTCCATCTCCCATCTCGCTGACTCTCTGACCTCCCACTCCCTCGCTACCTCTCCCTCCAATCGAGTCACCTCTGCCTATAGCCTGCCAGCCTCTGCTCATGACTCATCCCTCTCCCTCTCTACATCCTGTACTTGGGAGGTCAGGTGGTCTACAATGAAGCCATACTCTCTCTGTCTTGCATCCTCTAATCTAACTACCTCTATCTGCAGCCTCCTCCTATCCGCCCTGAATCTGATAACCTCTGCCTCTAGTCTCCTCCTCACCGTCTCTAACTCTCTCAATCTCTGCTTAGTGGTCTACTCTCTTTCCTTCGCTCCTCTCGTCCATGTGCCTAGATCCTCTATTGTTGGTAGCCTCATCGCTAAGGGAGGAATATCATGTACCTCTATATCCATAACCTCTACTCCCTCTCCATCCCTTATGTCCATCGCCTCGACCTCATCCCTCTCCATCGCCTTTGCCTCCTTTATCTCCTCCTCGGGCTAGACCCAAGCCCTCCATCTCCTCCTCCTACTTAATCTCCACTGACCTCCTGTCTGATCCTCCCCCTGTCCTCCTGGCACTAGCACCTCCTGCTGCCTACATGACCCTGCCACCTCTTGCACCCTCAGCTGTATACATGATCTTTCCACCTCTGGCACCCTCTGTTGCCTCCGTAATCCTGCCACCTATGGCACTTCCTACTTCCTACCTACTCTTCCCACTCTTGGTACTCTCCTCTGCCATCCTATGGCTCTACCCACATCTGATCCTCTATACTCATCTCCTCCTCGGGCTGCCTCTGCCCCTCTCCTTTTCTACCCCTGGCCCCATCGGCTCGCCAACCCGTCTCTCCTCCTATCGGCCTAGGCCCCTCTCAAGATCCAAACCCTACTACCTCTGCGATCGACACCTCTGGTGTGATCCATCTAGGACGATGTCACGCAAACCACACTACATATCTCATGGTGATCCCAACATCTACTGGTCCCTCAGCCCTCCCTAGGTACCCTACTAGCTTTCGCTCAAGTGTCACCCAGTGCTCCCGTGCAAACTCTGTAGAAATCTCCTCACCCCATGGTTGCTCCCACGTAAGCCATCTAAACATCTCTGGGGCACCTGGAATATCCTGCTCCAACCCATACTATCTCGTCACCCAATCTGGATTATGTGCCTCTATTGTCTGAGACTCTCTCCCCAATATATAGCACTGTGTCATGAAGTATCTCCTATGCCTTATCTCATCCTCCTTCCATCCCTTAAAACATCAAAACATATACGGCCTCCATAATATATCCTCCTCCTTTAGCTCATCAAACACTCTCCTCCACCTATCCAAGTCTCTTGCACCCCGATGCTGAAGCACCCAACCATCCTCTGCATCGTACCACCATGCTACTAGCGCTACCTCATCCGCTTAACCCTCCCTCACTACAACCATCCTAGCCACATTGATGTGCTCCCACGCCCACACCTGCAACAACGTCACATGACACACACTAATTTGTATCTCGATAGCACACCATGTGCATATATTTGTATAACTATGCTAGGACGCAAGGACCTCATGCGAACTATCCATCCCTCCCCTCCAATATGTCAGATAAACTCCATATAACCCAAGCTGCACCATCTCCCACTCATGTCTAGTATGAGTATGCCACTGATCAACCCACACAAGTACAATGGTTGTGGTGGTACTCCCAGCCCCAAGCACTGGTCCACGTCCAACCCATTCTTCTCTACTGGGAGGTCCTCTCACCCGAATAGGACCCACATGGTATGGTCTAGCTCCCCTCCCTCTGATCTCATATCACTCACTAGCCACCCTGCTATCGGCAACCTCAGAATCCACTAGACGTCCTCTAGTGTCATGGTCATCTCTCCTGTCAGGAGATGAAATGTTGATGTTGTTGAGTCCCAGCGCTCGATCAAGGCTGTCAGCATCACCCGATACACCTTGATAAATGGATATCCCAAGAAATGCAACAATCTCACCTCCACTAGGCACTGATGATTTTCTCCGGTCATCGCCTGTTGTGTCACTGCAAGCACCTCCGATCTCCTCTCCCACATCTGCAATGTCTCGAATCTCTAAAGTCACACCACACCATTTGTCAGATACCACGCCATTTTCTTTTGCTTTGGCCCTGAATCCCCTTTCCCCATGTTTTTACCCTCGGTAACCATCCCCTTTTTTACTTCTTGCCTTATCCTTTTTTGCTATGGCTTTTCCTTCGGACATGGCCGCCCCTTTTCCAAGGCCCGACCATCCATTTCAGGGCATGGCCACCCCTTTTTCCTGGGCACAGTCGCTTGTCGAGCATGGCCGCCCCCTTTTTCTCAGGTGCCACCGCCCATGTCCAGGGCGCCGCCACCCATTGGGCGAGGCCGCCCCTTTGTGGGGCGTCGCCACCACTTTTCGAGGCGTCACTACCCTTCGGGCGAGGCTGCCCCTTTTCGAGGCGCCACTGCTCGAAGGGCGGGTCGCCCCTGGCTGGGGCACCACTGCCCTTTGGGTGGGGTTGCCCCTCTCCAAGGTGTTGCCGCCCGAAGGGCAAGTCGCCCCTGTGTGGGGCGGGGCCGCCTCCCGGGGGCACGCCTGCCTCTTATGGGGAGCAGCCGCCCCTATGTGGGGCGTGGCCACCTCCCGGGAGTCGCGGTTGCCCATGTATTAGGTGTGACCACCTCCCTCGGGACGGGGCTGCCCCTTGCAGGTCACGATCACCCCCGTGTGGGGCGTGGCTGCCCTTTTCGAGGAGTGGCCATCGGTGTGTGGGGTATGGCCACCCATGCGTGGCCACAGGCGCCTCTATGTGGGGCAGGTTAGGCACATTGTTTTCCCTCTCCGTCTTCATGGGATATTTTTTTTCCCAACCCACCCAAGAAAATCTAATTTCCTCTTCTACCCATTTTTCTATTCTATCCCAAAATCCAAACCCATGTTTTCAAAACTCCATTAACTTTCACAATACATCTAAACATGCTCAAATCACAAAGGGGGTTTTTAAGCCTAACCTGGCATGGGACGGCGCACTCGGCCCAAAAGCTCCGCACCTCATTTGTGCGGTGCACAATATCGTCATCATAGTTGTCTGACATTGTTTCTCTCTCTTCTTCCTCCTCTCCCTTCTTTTTTTCCAACTGACAGTTGTCCACATAAGGAATAGTAATCCTCAAATTCCTTTTTCTAACTTTCCCCCTCTTTTTTAAATTTAGGGAATTTTTTCCCTTTATTTAACTTTATTTTCCTCCAATTAATCCTGAAACTTCCACAGGCTGCCATTTTCACCTTGTGTGTCAGATTAACTCCATTCAAAAAGAAAATTTGCTTACTTTTTTGAGCCATATCCAACCATACCCTTTGTTCCTTCATATCGAGTTGTTGCCCAATGCCCCTTTTTCTTCCCCTACCGCCCTCTCGAGAGGGCATACCCTCCCATACTCATTTCACCGCATTCTTGACCATTTTCATGTATGAGTGGGGCATCTCATGTTACTCCCTTCCATTTCAGTAGCTCGCACAACCTTTTCCCATGCTGGGGCATCTTTTTGCCAATCACTTCCTCTATAAAGTCACCTGCATTTTATTTTTCTTCGAAACACTGTTATCCTAACAATATTTTGAAGACGGGCAAAAATGTAGATACCTAAATTTGACCATTTATACAGGGTCAAATTTGTCCCTTTCATTAATCCACTTCATCCCCTCCATTAACCGTAATTAAATTATTTATTTGATTAATATTTCCCCTTTTCCTTAACGTTCCTAAGGTATTTAAATTAATCAATTAAATACTTTATACATTATCCCACTTCATCTCTAAATTAAATAAATGCAATCAATTTATTTAATTTAGTCAATTATCCTTTCCAATTTTAAACTCATTTTTTATCTCTCCTTATCACATCCTCCATAACCCTTTCATTAATCTGGGTTAATTTAATTAATCCTTTATTAAGGGATGCATATCCTTAATTAGGATTAATGTCACATCCTCCATAACTTTCCATTTTCCTCTAATTATTAATTAATCTAATCACCTATTTGCACAATCATAATCCTAATCACTTACCCCTTTTGACATGTCCTTAAGTCAACCTTCTTGGTACTTACCTTTTTTAGGTTTACCTCTTCCCCATGTGAATTAAAAATTCACACTTATTCCCCCCATGCATTTTTTCTCCCCATGACATCTCATGTGTCACATCATACTCAAAGGACAAAGACCCCCTTTTAGGGGAATCTTGTCTTACCCTTTGGATTCTTCCAAAAAGTGAATTAAAATTTCACTTTTATTCTTCCAAGGCCTCTCTAATCCCCATGTTGATAAGGGATGACTTTTTAAAAGTCATCACTTGTCACTTTCAGCCCCACTTGGGGACAAGGGATTACTTTTTGGGGAAATTCTCTCTCATCCCAAGGTACTTGCAAGTACCTTGGGACCACATGGCCTCTTCCATGTCATTTGTACACCTTGCCATCTCACCTTTTCCTTTGGACAACTCACCTGCCACATGTCAAGATGTGAGGGCTTGTGAGTCTTCAATTCACCACAACCCTCCATCTTGGCCATGGTGGCTCAATCTTGACCGTTGAATTCTCTAGAGAATTCAACTTCTCCTATAAATACCCCCTCTTCCTTCATTAAAGGAGCTAGCCATTGCATGCATACAAAACTTATGCTTCTAAGTTGTTTGAGCCATTTATGTTAGCCCTTTTAGCATTTTTCCATTGCATCTTAGAATCCATTATTGCATTCCATCTACTTCCATTAAGCACTCATTTACCATCATTATTGCAAGTTACCAATCTAAGGAGCACACATCAAAAATCATCAAAGGGCCAACCAAGGATCAACATGAAGGAAGGTATAATCGTTTTGTTAAATCTTTATCTCCCTTTCATTTGTGTTAATGTAGCCTAATCTTGAGGTGGTTTAGTGTAGTTTTTATCTTGCATTTTTTAGTTAGTTTTTGCACATTAATAGATAACAAATTTCACTACTTACAGTAACTCCAACCCTAACCTTGATCTTAAATTTTAATTCATAATCGTAATCCTAACCCTAACCCTAACTCAACCTAGTTGAATACAAACCCTAACCTCAACCCTTACTCGAATATTTATCTTAGAACTCTAACCCTAATGAATTTTAACCCTAATTAAACCCTAACCTTAATTGAATTCTAATATTAAACTTAAACCTAATTGTAACCCTAATTGTAATTGAACTCTAACTATATATTAAAGCTTAACCCAAACCCTAATTGTACCCTAGCTTTAACCTAACTTTAACCTACAAATAGGGTTTTAGTTTACATTTTAGGGTTTAGGTCCAAGGATTAACAGTCTGGGTAAATTATTTTTTAAGGACCTATTTTTTTTAGAACCTAGAGTTTAGGGTTTTGAAATTTCTAAATTAAATGTGTTGAATTTAGGTTTACTTTTTATGGTTTTCAATTTAGAATTTAATGTTGTTTGTTTCGTTGATGTTTTCAGTTAATTAAATGCAATTGAAAAACTATAAAATATTAAACTAAAACAAACTAAAAAAAAAAAAACTAAATAACAATTATAAAACAAAAATGCAAGATATAAAGCAAAAAATGGCAGAATTCAACAAACCTAGAGGTCAGTTGAGCCGACAGGAGGAGGTGGCAGTGAAAATTAGAATGAATCTATCCCTTTGAAACGCGTACATGATCTTCTTCTCCTTCTAGGGCACTAAAAATGACTGTCAAAATGATTTTCATAGTCGCTTATTTAATAAAAAAAATAGCTCTAAGAAATGTGTACGCGTTTCAAAACGTGTACACGTTGTGAATGTGGACACGTTTCGTAACGCATATGCGTTATGAATTTAGGCTCGGGTACCCGATCCATAACGCGTATGCATTTTTTTAAAACACGTACGTGTTTCGTGCGAGATTTTTTTTTGGCCGAAACTTCCCCTCTTCATGGACCCAACTTCTCGCACTTACCCCCTACTTGATGTTATGTTTGAAGCAAATATATAAGCTAGATAATTTTTAGTGTTTTGATCTGAATATCTTACATGCAAGAGATTTGAATGATGTGAATTAAGAGAATACATTACAAATTTAAGTTGTGAATGTTGAGTAGATTATTAGAGTGATGAAAATGCAAAGGAAAGCAGTGTTAGATTAGAATCTAATGAAGTGTGTAAAGTTAGTCTATTGAGCTTCATTGGAACTATATTTCATGCATATGACAAATGGAATTGTAACAGTTCGATCTAGGTTGTGAGCCAGACACTTTCTTCTATCTTTATTTTCTCTTAGTAGGCAATGAGTCCACTTAGATAGTGAGTCCACCTGCAATGAGCACTTTTGCAAATATACTAAAACCAATTATAATATATTGTGAGCTAATCCTCACCATGGTTTTTTCCATTTTGGGTTTTCCACATAAAAATCTTGGTGTTCATGTGTTATGTTGTTGGATGTTTCATGCTTTCTTTCATTTATTGTAATTGACTATACTATGTGGATTGGATGTTTAAATGTTTGAAGGGTTTAAAAGAATATTGATTCACCCCCCCTCTCAGTATTTTGGGTGTTCAACAACCCATGTCTATCACATCATCTTCACATGCTTGTGCACTTGCAAACATGAGCCTCACATCAACAAGGTCATATGTCTTTGAATACAAACCATGTCTTTGAGGGGTCCATAGGTATTGAGAGGTATTTAAAATTCTTCCCCTATCTAATCACATCCATTTGAAACCATTTTAATGGAATCTTAGGTCATGTAGGGCGGTAGGTATAGTTTCTTATTGAATGGTAGGGTTCTAGGAATTTTCAAGTTGAAGGGTCGAGAAAGGAAAAAAGCTTTCTAAAATCTTGAAGTCAAGGATTTGAGGATTTTGAGAAATGGCATGTCAAGAAGGGAAATCCCAAAATCAAGGAAATGGAGGTAATGGAGAAATTTTAGGAATGACATGTTGGTAAGGGAAATCCTAAAATCAAGAAATGAGGGGGAATGGATGACTTTGAGGAAGGGCATGAGAGTAAGGAAAATCTCAAAAGTGGGGAAATGTAGGGAATGAGGGACTTTGAGGAATGACATATCAATAAGGAAATTCTCAAAATCAAGGAAATGAGGGTAATGGCCTAGGACTTTGAGGAATGACATGCCAATAAGAAAAATCTCAAAATCAAGGAAATGAGGGGAATGGCCTAGGAATTTGAGGAATTGCATACTGATAGGGTAAATTCTTAAATTAGGGAAACAAGTGAATTGAGGGACTTTGAGGAATGCCATGTTAGTAATGGAAATCCTAAAATCTTTAAATTAGGGAAATGAGGAGAATGAGGAACTTTGAGGAATGACATGTCAATAACGGGAATCTTGAAATGAGGGAAACAAGAGGAATGTGGAACTTTGAGGAATAACCTACTAGTAAGGAAAATGGAAATATTTCACATGTTCAATTTATAGATTATAAACCCCTCACACTTGGAGATTTTATTATTTTAACCCCCCCCCCAAATTAGGAGAACCTGAAAAAATGTTATGGATTTAGGGTTGGGGGTTAACAAGAAGGACAAGACAACAAAGAGGACACAAGACTTTTAAAAAAATGATTGTTAGGCAGATGCCAACACAAATAATTCTATTATTTATTGCTATTCTTCTTTGCTATTAGGATTCAACCATGTAGTTTTACAAGTCAAACTCATTGACCCATGTTTCATGAGTAGTGGTTCACAAGAACCCATCTCTCATGATAATGAATGATCCACTTAGCTCATTGAGGTGAAGCACTTGGCCTTCCCATAAGGTCACCCATCCCAATATTGCTCTAGCTCAAGCACGCTTAACCAATATTAAGCTCACTTAGCTTGCAACCCCATTTGCAAAACCTTCAGCAAGTGGTGTGCCTTATGAACCATTCATTATAGAGCCCCTTTAGCTCATCAATTGATAAGTAGGAGGTATTTTCCACAACATGTCAAATTATGATATTTCTATCAGGATTCAACTATGTAGTTTTATGATTCAAACTCATTGACCCATGTTTCATGAGTAATGAGTTACAAGAACCCATCTCTCATGATAATGAATGATCCACTTAGTACTCATTGCATCTAGGTGATTCTCACAAAGGTGAAGCATTGGGCCTTCCCGGGAGGTCACCCATCCTAGTATTGCTCCATCTCAAGCATGCTTAACCAAGGAGTTTTCCCCAAGATTAAGCCCACTTAGCTTGCAACCCCATTTGAAAAACCTTCAGCAAGTGTTGTGCCTTATGAACCATTCATTATAGATACCCTCTATTAATTGAGTACTAACTTCTAAAAGGACCTTAGGGACAATAGACCATCATGTCCTTCA
This sequence comes from Sequoiadendron giganteum, assembly GCA_007115665.2. Classification (NCBI taxonomy): domain Eukaryota; kingdom Viridiplantae; phylum Streptophyta; class Pinopsida; order Cupressales; family Cupressaceae; genus Sequoiadendron; species Sequoiadendron giganteum. The sequence continues at coordinate 564,744,237 of CM021103.1, read as the reverse complement.
CATCATACCAATGCCAAAAAATTGTAACATAGCCATAGATGATATATATCCTAGGTATTTACTTATTCTAAATCAAGAGTCTATTTTACTAGATATAGAGTTAAGCCTAGTACATAAGCTAACTTCTAAGGAAACACAAGATGGTAGGAGTAAAGGAATCTATAAGGGCATAGATAGATGGTTGTATATCCCTTAAGATGTAGGTTATTGCTCTCCTTCCAAGGTGATTGTTGATTGGTAAATTATATGACCTACATTTAATGTAAGCTTATTAACGCTCCAACTTGAAAATAATTAGGGAGCATGCTCTACTTGTAGAATATTTTATTCATACCTTGAATTTAGCCAAGTTTTACTAGTGGCATATAGGCCATAGGTATAATGGCATCTAGGTTATGGATGGTAGGTGCTAGTTGTGATGTATGTATGGTTTCCACTAGTGGTATGTAAGCCATCAAGCCAATAAAATGTGAGTGATGGATGTCAATTTTTAAGACTTGGAATAGGGAATTCTTAAGGTGGAATGGAAAATTGAGAGATTGTGTTAATCCTTGTAATAAAATCATAGCATCTCCTATTTTTAAAATATGTAATCCAAACTATTAGAAAGAATAAACCATCATGGGCTCAAGGTTTCCTAGGTTCTACCCTATGCATTTTACGATAGGCTTCAATAACATCTCTCAATGAGCAACAAAATCCACTTGCATGGAATGGATAGGGACTATATCCATTTGGTTGGGATCATATTGCACCCTATCCCACTTCATTGGCAAGAAAAGATGGGAGAACCAAATAAATACTCCTAGCTTATCAACCAAGGTATGAATTTTTTATTAATGGCCTTTAATTTAAAAAAACTAATGTACTCATGAAAGCTGGTTTGATATATCATTATCTCTTACAAAATATACACATCAAATAAATGTCTAAATTTGTATTACTACACTAACTAGAGGATACCTTAGGAAAATATTTGAATTTATTGACTTCTCATCCTGCTAGTTATGCGGATGCAACAAAATCATGACTTTCATCTATGTTGTTTAGTTTCTTTCTCTCTATTATTACTGAGATATTAATGTCACATGAACTATAAGAAAATTTATGTAGTAATCTAGAAGGATTATAACTTGGGTTATTTCATGCTTTAGTTTTAGGATAGCACAAGATATGACACAATTTACAATATTGAATCATACAGGCATGGTGGAACCTAAACTACTCTTAAAGCTAACAAGAGAGATGATTATACCAAAAGGTTTTTGGCCCTTTAACAATTAAATTTATGCCTACTTTTTTGGGAAATATTGTGAACTTACAAAGAGGATAAGAACATGTCAAGAAATCAAAAAATGAAACAAAGATTGCATATACACAATCTCAAAAGATAAGGAAAGCTACAAATAAACCTACTTATTCATCCCTTACAAATCAACAATACCCCAAATGCAACAAAAGAATACAACAGTAAACCCGGGCCTACAGGTTATGGAGGGGTGTTGAGGAATGAAGATGGCAGACTCTTAGGTGTGGTGGCACTCCCATTGGGAAATCGAACCAATCATTGTTCTGAGGAAGAGGTTGTGTTTACAAGTATAAAATTTGTTGTGGAAAGGGGTTATACCAAATTATGAGTTGAAGGCGATTCTTTAAACATAATTAATTATCTATGTGGCATCCATAAGCCTATTTGGAATGTGGAGCAATTAATCAAAGATACTATAATCATGCTAAGTGCTTGTGAAGAGACCCGCGTATCTCACATCTTTCGAGAAGAACTCATTGGTAGATTTTTTTGCTAATGAGGTGGTTAGATTGAATGAGTTTCATGTGTGGGAGGAGGGATTGATCCTTTTTGAGAAAGCTAGGAGCTTAATGATAAATTATGGTGTGGGCTAAGTTGATGCGGTGGTGGCATTTAAGCCTAAGTACCTTATTCTAACTCACATGCTTTGTGGGTTTTGTTTGGATTACTGGCATTCAATTGATTGATTATTGAAATGTTTTTCCTTTCCTGGTGTTTGAAGAAATGAGTGGCGATAGAAGTAGAATTGAGCTGCACTCTTGTGCGGTTCTGAGGAAGAAAAAGAAGCTATGGAAGATTCTGCACCACGGGAATTTTACGTTGTTTCTAGAAAGATTGCATGGGCATGACCCAAATGCCTTGGTAGAGTTTGTTTCCTGTTGGCATAGCCACAAGCTTTAGATAAAGGGTCTGGAAGTGGAGGTAAATGAGGAGTTGATTGCTTTTGTGATGGGGATTTTGATGGTTGGCCATAAGTTTTACAAGGATAAGAAGAGTAATGAGGAAGTGATGGCCTAGTTCTTCAAAGATGACTCAAGAGGAAGAAGTTGATTCAGATGGAGAGTTGGGGCTATGAGCGCAAGTCACTCAAGAATATATGGGCAGAGATGGTCGAGATGATTATGCGCTATGTGATGTTGGAAGGTGGGTTTACTGCTATATTGGGTCACCATTTAACTCTTTTAAATCACTTTAGACACCGGTTATTTGTTTCATTCCCATTTTTTCTACTATCGTCCATGGAGATTTTGATGTATGTACATTTAAAAAATAGGAAGGCTCTGGTCCTCCATGAGGGTCTCATCCTTTTAATCATGGAGCATGTTAAGTCTCTTCTCCCTGCCCCTGCTATTAAGGGAAAGGAGAAGACTCTAAGTGAAGGATCTGATTCGTCTGGTTCAGATATCAGTAATGTCAAAGATGAGGAATGGGAAGATGAGGATGATGATGGTCCTCTGTCCCCTTAGGCCACCTCCTCAAAAAAGAGGAAGAATGGAAGCCTTAAAAAAAATTGTGCTCCTAAGTGCCTTGTTCTTTCTGACAGTAAGGATACAGAGGTGGGCTCAGATGATTCCTCTCCCAGAAAGGTGGAGTTGGTTGTTGGCCAAGTTGAAATTGAAGATGGAGGTAATAAGGAGGTTTTGCAGGAGAATGTGCCAATCTTGAAGGCCAAGGACAAGCTGAGGAGGTCGTCCAAATGCATTTCCATGCTGAAAAACCAAGTCAAATATTCTTGCTAAGGATGCCAAGGTGACTGGTGAGGAAAAGGCTATTGGAGATAAGGCGGTGGATATTGAGGACTCGCCGGTTCAAAACTTGACCAATGATGATCTGTAGGAAGAAAACAAGGGTCAAGATGAGGAAGACTTTGAGAAGATGAACGCTAAATCGGAACCCCTAAAGGTAGATCCCCTTTCTGAGGAATTTTATTATTTAAATGATGAGTCTCCCTCAATGTTTGAGCTACTGGACATGGCAAGGGTTGGGGCCACTAGAAATTTTAAAGTGGCTAAATGGACTCTTCAGGAGTTTAATAAATTTAACATTAAAATTAAGGGTTTGAAGGAGAACTTGAAGAATGTGTCAAAAAGCTCAGTGTCGGATATTCTGATTGACAAAATTGTGGACCTAGAGGGTTCGTTCCATGGTTTCAAATCTCTGTGTGAAGATCAATTGGCTAGGTTAGGTTGCGAGCACTAATGCAGACATTAAGAAGCTGCTACATTCGTGCCATATTTATGTAAAAAATAGTGCAGACTCCTTGGAAGTCTTGTTCAAAAAAAATAGTGAACTAAGGGAGGACCAATTGTACTTATCTGAATTAATGGAGAAGGAGCATGTGGCTAAGGGCAAAGGAAAAAAGGGAGAAAAATATGATAGTAAAGGCCATGCTGGTAAAGGGCTTGTTGATTAGAAAAGATTCTTTGAAGTTGAGAAGAAGGAGCTTTTGGATATGATTGATCTGCATAGCAACCAGGAGCTTGAGGTGGTCAACACCTTAAGTAGTATGAAATAGTGCTCGGTTCTCTTTGTCTGTTGTTTTCTTTTTGCTAGGTCTTGATTTTCTTTTTGTTGTTTTGTTGTTGTTGAGTATTGTTGATGGTTTACTATTTTATCTCTCGTTCAACACTCTGTCTATTTTATTTCCTTCGTGATGGTCTGTTGCTAGTATGTTTTTGCCTATCTTCTTAGCAACATTTTGTATCTCAAGTTGTAAAGGGTTTCGGGTCCCTTCAAAACCTATTCTTCTCGTATAATCAAAACAAAAGAATACCACCACAAAAGAGTTTGTAAGTTTTTAGAATGTATGTCATATATTAATCAAATCTTGCTATAGTCATGCCAACAAATATGACAAGTGAAAGAAAAAAATAGGTTAGAATCCCCTCTTAATCCATAAATTATCATGGATACATAAATTTACAAGAAAAACCTTATTATACTACCCCTTTCCATAATGTACAAAACATGCTTCATCATTTTATACCCTAGAACCTACATGAAATAATTATAGTAAAAAAATGTATTTAATTCAATCATGATGATTGAGTGAGAATACAAGAATGGTCAACAAATTTATGTCACCCATGTCTATCACATCATATTCACATGGTTGTGCACTTGTAACCATGATCCTTGCATCAACAAGGTCATATGCCTTTGAATAAAAATCATGTCTTTGAGGGGTCCATAGGTATTGAGAGGAATTTGAAATTCTTCCCTTATCTAATCACATCCATTTGAAACCATTAATAAAATCTTGGGCCATGTAAGGTGGTAGGTAGAGTTTCTTATTTGAGTAGTAAGGTTCTAGGAATACGCAAGTTGAAGGGTTGAGAAAGTAAAAAAAAATCTAAAATCTTGAAGTCAAGGATTTGAGGATTTTGAGAAATGGCATGCCAAGAAGGGAAATCTCAAAATCAATGAAATGGAGGTAATGTAGAACTTTGAGGAATGACAATGTTGGTAAGGGAAATCTTAACATCAAGAAATGAGGGGGAATAGGGGACTTTGAGGAATGACATGAGAGTAAGGAAAATCTCAAAATTAGGGAAATGTGGGGAATGTGGGACTTCGAGGAATGGTATGTCAATAAGGAAAAACTCAAATTGAAGGAAAGGAGGGGGATGGCCTGGGGTTTTGAGGAATGACATATTGATAAGGGAAATCCTTAAATTAGGGAAACACACAAAATGAGGGACTTTGAGGGATGGCATGTTGGTAATGGAAATCCTAAAATATTGAAATTAGGGAAATGAGGAGAATGAGGAACTTTAAGGAATGACAAATCCTTAAATGAGGGAAACAAGAGGAAGGTGGGACTTGGAGGAATGAATTGCTAGTAAGGAAAATCTTGAAATATTGCCCATCTTCAAAAATAAATAAAAAAACCCTCACACTTGAAAATTTAGTTAATGATTTTTTGTTAATTAGTTTAGCTCTATTTCATTTATCCATAAAAAAATAGAAAAAGATTATATGGTTATTTAGTTTCATTTAGTAAAATTTGGAGTAGATTAATCTTTTCATTTCCAACAATTTGATCTATCTATTTCACTTGTCACATTAGATTAATTTACTCATTAAACATAAAAATACTAAAAATATCACGAAATTTTAAAAAGAATAAGAAAATATCGCATCCCTTCGAAATTAATTCCAATCACCCACAAGAATATTCCAAACATCATCATCAAATTACACTTTACCAAACAAAACATATGCATGCATCTAACCATCCATTTATGCAATTGAAACCATATGTCTAGTATGTCTATGCATATAATTATATAAAGTGAATCATAGTTCATCTCTATCAAGATGAAAAATAAGAAACAAAAAGAAAAAAACAAGAAAAAAAGTTGTAAATATTTATAAATTACATAATTTTTTTTGAAGATAATTGTAGTTTTGATTAATATGATTTTCTATATTGAATTTGACTAAAACATTTTTTCCTTAATTCTTTATCCAAACTTCCACATTTTATAATGCTCATCAATCAACCTAACATTTTCAACCTAAAAGATTTTCTTCATAATATTAATAACTAAATTTCAAAAACAAATTTTAATTAATTTTTTTAAATAACAAAACTCAAAAACCTTCATATAATCTTAAAATAGTTATCAAACCAATAACTTCAACTAATAAAATATATATATAATAAATTTTAAACATTATATAAATCTAACAAAAAAGTTAGATTAATGCTCCCAAAAATAATTCTTTGGTGAAAGTCATTAGCTATCAACCTCGTGAAAAGAGGGGGTGAAACATCAAAAGTCGTTAGATATCAACTTCACCACTGAAGTCACCGCTAAAGCCACAGCTGAAGTCACGCCCAAAAGTAGGAGATATTTTTCCTGAGAAATAGCCGCCCTCCTTTCTAACCCACCCTCTGTATAAAACCACTATTTGGGGACAAAATGGTCAATTCGAATGGCTAACCAATGCATTGATGACGTCTTTCCAATTCAATTGCACTCATGATTTTTTAGACTTTAATGCTCTTCAAACAAAATTAATGCGAATGTAAGAACAGACAAGATTTGGTGCGTATATTGTGGCTGCAATTTCTTGGGAATCGGCTTTACCAAATGCTTTCGCAAAGCTGCGTGTTACATTTTTCCATGTCCTCCTCTCTTCAATACATATTCATATCTTGGATTTACTCATACATGCCCTACTAAAATTTAAAATTCAGCAGAGATTTCATTTACAGAAGGATTTTCTCAGTGTGTAGAAAAGCAGGGGAAAGGATGGAGATTGGCAAGAGAGAAACACTTTTGTTTTGGTTTATCATAGCGATTCAAATTCATGCCTCTCTGCAATTCAAGCTGGACGGCCTCAACAGAGATGATTTTCCCGAAAATTTTATATTTGGTGCAAGCACCTCTGCTTACCAGGTAACATCACTTGTCCTTAGTTCTTCTCTCTTCTCTTTTATTTCTTGTACTGGTACAATAGTTTTTGGTCTTTGGATCTTGTATGGGTGTGTACAGGTTGAAGGTGCAGCACAACTTGATGGCCGTAAGCCTTGCATTTGGGATACTTACACTCATTCTGGTTAGTTCCTTCTTTTTTGGGATAAGAGGAAATATAGAATGTTAATGGATTCATTGATCATTTTTTGGCATTAGAATTCTTTCGTCTTCTTGAATATGCGCATTTAAATGTGCATGTACAGGGAAAATGTCTGATGGAAGCACAGGGGATGTTACTGCAGATCAATACCACCATTATAAAGTAATCTCGATTACTACACTATGCTTGATTGGTGCTGTACCGCTGGTAATATTAAATAAATTTATATTCTATCAGCTTTAAGTTGGCTTACCATGTTTACTGCAAACATCTTTTCAGGAGGACGTCCGTCTGATGTTTAAAATGGGATTAAATGCATACAGATTTTCCATCTCATGGTCTCGAGTAATACCTGGTACTGCAGAAAATATTCTGAACATCAAAAATTAGGAATAGCAGTGTATGCTTATTCTTCATGGTCTTATCTACTATATAACTCTAAATTCTTTAAGAGGAAAACAATTCACTTACACATTATCTCAACTAAATTCACTAACACATTATCTAAACTTGCTGTTTGTTACAGATGGAAGGGGTGCCATCAATCCAAAGGGGTTGGAATACTACAATAATCTCATCAATGAGCTCATTCTCCATGGTAATTGTCACATGAAAAGACCCCAAGGCCACTCATTCATTGTGAACACAATGTTTTCTAGTCCCAATCAAATTAAACTATATTATACAGCATTGAGTAAAAGAAATTTTGGAACTGAACAGAGAATAAGGAAACTAAATTGAAAATTGCAGTAATTTAACCTAAATACGTGTGATTGAAGACATTTATAAATTTTGCAGGTATTCAACCGCATGTTACATTATTCCACTTCGATTTGCCCCAGAGCTTGCAAGATGCCTATGGAGGATGGCTCAGTCCCAGAATAGTGTAATGTTTCAATCTTTAATTGATATTGCACTTGGTATTGTGTTGTAGCTTCTAAGCTACACTTAATAACAATGTTCAGAAATCAGTATCTTAAGAAGTGGATATGGTTATTCATGAAGCTAAGCTTTATTCTTAACAGATGCCTAACAGTTTTTGATTGGCTATTGTTAAACAGAGAAGATTTCAGAGCCTTTACAGAAGTTTGTTTCAGAGAATTTGGGGACAGAGTAAAGTACTGGACAACTTTCAACGAGCCAAATGCATTTCCCCCTTTAAGTTATGACATTGGTTGGTGGCCTCCGCAACGCTGTTCTTACCCATTTGGATTTAGCAACTGTAGTGCAGGAGATTCTACGGAGGAACCTTACATTGTTGGTCATCATATTTTGTTATCTCATGCTGAAGCAGTTGAACTCTACAGAGAAAAATTTCAGGTTGTAATTTTGAACACTTAAAAGGTGAATAGGTATTCTTATGAGTGGTCTTCCCATGCTCCCTTCTGAAAAGGCTCAAGTACTCTCCCTTGGGTTTAGCCCTAAACTAAGAAAATAGAAAAGTCCTGAAGGGCTATCAAACCAGGGTTTGAAATTTGGAACGAATGAATTTACCTTTTAATAGGCCCATAAAGTTATGGTTTAACAGCTGGATGATTATATTTTTCCTGCAGGCCAAGCAGAAGGGTTTTATCAGCTTGGTGATTCTGGCGATGTGGTATGTGCCATTGACAAACTCGTCCAAGGACATAGCTGCAACTCAGAGGACACTTGATTTTCAAAATGGTTGGTAAGTGTTTACTGAAATGAAATGAGAGAATGCTTTTGAAAACCCTGATGACAATTTATTTTACTAAGGCCCTTTTCTTTCTTCATGTCCAAAAGGTTCATAGATCCCCTTTTCTTTGGAGACTATCCTTCCAGCATGAAGAAGATTGTAGGCTCCAGGCTGCCCACTTTCACCAAAGAACAATCTAAAAAGCTAAGGGGATCTTTTGATTTTGTCGGGTTGAATCATTACGGCACTTCCTATATCTCCGATTTACCTAGTGAGTGGGTTGCTACGGAAAGAGATTTTATGAGAGATATAAGCTCAAAAAGCTCAGGTACATAGCAAATTATGAAGCACATAACAAGGTTTGGAATATTGTTAAATCATTTTAGATACTGATGCATATATATTGGTCTGTGTAAAGTAATGCGAGACGGTGTCCCTATTGGTAAGGTAAGCCCATAATTTATTCCTTGGAAATCTCTAGGTAGTCAAAATCTTCATTGTTAAATAATACTTGTAGAATGGAACACGAAAATCTTATTATTTAATTGCAGTTTGCACCAACTGGAATTACAATTGTTCCATCGGGATTTGAAGCATTATTGGAATATTTCAAGCAACACTATGGCAATCCAGCTATTATAATCTATGAAAATGGTACTACCTCTGGTGCTATATATGGATTGCCTGAACAATTTAATTGTATGTTAATGGCTATTCAAGTGAAAAGAGCCTACAGAACCAGTGGTCTGTTTTTATGGGACCCAAGTCTCAATGTAACCAAAATATACCTGTTGTTTACCAGCCATTCAAGTACATATCTGTTTAGTTCTAGGCAATTCTCAATGTTTATTTGGTTCCTATTTTTGTTTCATTTCTGAAATGTTTTATGAATTGCTGCGTAGGATATGGCACCATAAACAACCAATCTCTTTCAATCTCTGAGGCATTAAATGATACGGGAAGGGTGGAGTATCTCCATGACTATCTTAAGAGTTTGCTTGTCGCCATCAGGTAAGCTGAATATACACCATACCTTTAACTGTATAGAGCTTATTATATTGATTCTTGAATGCTTGAGAATTACAGTGAGCATGGTTATGTGTGTGCAGGAATGGATCCAACACTCAAGGGTACTTCGTCTGGACATTGATGGACAATTTTGAGTTTTTGTTCGGTTTTAAGATTCGTTATGGCCTCTTCTATGTAGATTTCAAAGATAAAAATTTGAAGAGATATCCAACTCTTTCTGCTCGCTGGTTTACCAAATTTTTGAAAGGGAAGAAACAAATTGAATATTTATGGAAGAGAAGAGGAGGGCCCACAAAGGTGGATCAAATAGCTGCATCCTCTCATTTTCTGTCCACTGATTAGTTTCATCAGGCTCGCTACCCATTTTATTTCCCTTATTGAAACGAAATTTCTGAGCAGGACACAAGGGCCTGGGATTTTAAGGCATTTGCCCTGTTTTCAGGGTTTTATACGGTATATTACGGTTCAGAACTTCAACTCTGGTGTCAACTTTAATATGATGTCTTTTTACACAACGAAGTCGAATTATAAAAGGCAATGGCTTTGCTTTAGAACCTCAATGACTTATGACGTGCTTCAATCCATTTTATTTGAGGATGGCTAACATTTATATGAATGCAGTTGAGAAGGATAAATACAAAATGTGGTGAAATTTTCATATTTATGTCAATTTTCATTTAGTTTTAGGCTTATTTGATAGAATGATTTAATCTAATTATATGATGAGATGTAGTGCACTTTCTTGTTACCTCCAACACATAATGTATTGCTTATTCTTATTTTTTCACATTTATTTACATCTATTTATGTATGTTTGCATGTATCCCATCACTATTTTACATACTATCACATTATCTAAAGACACCATTTGTCACATCCCCGTAAAAAGGCTATCTGACATGACGTCATGTGGTCAGAGAAATAATAAAATAAGATTTTTGATTAAGCCCATGACCAGCAAGGAAGGAACTCAATAAATCAAGAGACAAAAATCATTAAAGAGGAGAGGGATTTATGTATGTTTGCATACTAACACCTGAGTTGGCCTAATGGTGGAGAACTTGCACTCTTGAAAGAGAGGTCACAAGTTCAAATCCTGCAGGGGGTAAGGTATGTACACCACGTATTGTGGAGCACGAGTTAGGTGCCTCCCTCATATTGGGAGGTACGAGGAGTCCCATATACTGCAAGCCAGCTGTAGACCCAAAACAGACCACCTAGTATCATGGACTATAAAAGGACCTTTGCTTTCCTATTCTCTAAAGACACCATTTGTCACATCCCCGTAAAAAGGCTACCTGACATGGCAACAGAGAAATAATAAAATAAGTTTTTTGATCAAGCCCATGACCAGCAAGGAACTCATTAAATCAAGAGATAAAAAACATTAAAGAGGAGAGGGCCATGGGTCAAGATGGAGGGGTTGTCCGTGCCATTAAGAGGCATGGCGCCCCAACTCCAAGAGAATTCTGGATGGCAGGTTGCGTAGGAAGAGAAGGTAGAAGACAGACTTTAAATCATCACAACCCTCCTCAAGTGGTTAGTTTTTGTGCTCTGTTTTGGGGAAGAAAAATAAAAACGAAAGAGAATGGTGAATGGTGAATGCTCGAGCAGAGTTGAGGCACGCAGATCTGGTCAAAATTGCAGAGTGGGAGAGAGAGGGAGTAAGGGAAATAAGAGAGGACAGAGGGGTGTGAAGAGGAGGGAGGAGAAACCGCATGGAAGAGGAAGCTGTAGGAAGGCATGAACAGAAGTGGCTATGGTCGACATGAGTTGCAGAGGCGTTCTGGGGAGAAAGAGACCTAATGGGGACGCAATGGGTAAAGGGTTCAAATAAGAGGAGTGAGAAAGGAGAGGAATGCAGAGCAGGGAAAAAGAGGCGAGCAGCAACCTTAAAAAGGCGAGTTGGGCACTAGGGGAGCACTTTAGGCAATGGCAGTGTAGTCATGGCTTGCTTTGGCTTCAGATATTCAAGTGGATTCGTTTGGCCAGCACCCATATGTGTTGTCCTTTGTCAAAGCACTCAATCATCCTCGTGTTGTTGTGGAATCTTCCATTGAATTCACCAATTGAACACAAGTGGGTTATATGAACAATGCATGATATATTGGTCACTATTCTTGCTTCTCACATATTATGATATACAACGAACTAGCATTTTCTCAATGGAAGGATGAACATTCATTCAATCACCCAGCGAAGAATGAGATATCTAAAGGACGATTGCAGTAATTATTGTTAAAGCCTTAAATAGCACCACAGTGGTAGAAGGTCTTCGTATTCTTTTCTCCCATCACAAAGATGAGGGTGAGCAATGGAAGGAATTTTGAATCCCGTTTCATCAATGCAGATGAGAGCGCCAACATATCATTCTTGGAGAGGCCAGCGTGGAGCTAGTTAAGTATATTTCTACAGTCACATAAAAATATCTTCACGTAGAGATGAGTGCCCTCCACCGATACTTTCATAAGACAGTACTTAACCCTAAATTATTGAATCTTGCAACTAAGATAAATGGATCTATTTGATTCGGGTTTGTCTAAATGAAGCATGAGATAATTTATTTCATTCTTTGTGTACGTTCTACCCTTAGGAATTATGCCAGGGGTCTAGGTGTCTTGTCTAAGCACATATTTGTTGTTATAATAAATTTTCGAGAGTTTTGTGATACCTGAAATATGTAGCATATCAAATATTAATCTTGAACTAAGGAATTCAGATTTATCTTAATCAATAAGTCATATATACACATAATTGTTCATTACATGATTATTTAGGATGATAATATGAAAACCATTATCATATCTCAAAACATATGGATTACATATGGATTTATCATAATGTAGAATTTATAATATGATGAAATATCTTAGTGAATAATTTGTCCTAAATAAGTAGATTGGGATAGGGAGATTGGTTTCAGGGGAAGTATGTTAACCTCTATTTTTGGAGAATTTGTATTGTCTTGTAACTATTAGATTTACCAAATTTATTGGGATACATATTTATGTGATATAATAGATACATTGTTTTTGCCATCTCAAGCATGACTTAGGTATCAAATGGGTTTAAGCAAGTTTATAATTATGTTATATGCCTTCTTATGGTTAGATATTGTACCATAGATTTCACAGTGCATTCATTTGGGAGGCAATAGTTTCAAAGACTATGTCAATGGTATATTCAATATGATGTTCTTTAATAAGTCAAAGTATAAGTTAGTGGATGAATTTAAACATGGGTTTCCTATAATTGGTAAATATATCAAAGAATATGAATTATGATATGGTCGACATCATAGCATATTGGTTTATGCAATTGTAAGGATTATTTAGCTATACGGGAAAAGTGCTAATATTACCTAGTCCATGAACTAAGCTATTGTAAGAATGTGGGATTGCATTGGAAGGAAAATGAAATTTAGGGGGGGCAGGGGGGTTGGGGGGGAAGGGGGCGAAGGGTGGCTAAGGACATTATTAATATTATTGAGTGTACATAATCATATGATGGTATTAATGATATGGTATTGCCCTTTTGTCTCCAGTACGACTCAAATGTCAATCATGTTTAGAGAAGATTTGTAATTATTGACAGTAAAGTGGCAAGGACAATCATAATGGTTCATTTTGATTAATTCTCCTAACATCTTGTTACTCTATAAGAGAGAAACAAATTACCAAAGTTTAAATAGTATATTGAAAACAAATATAGAATCGCTAAGCAATAAAACTAGTTTGAGAGGTGGCAATTCATTTATTTTATAATCAATACTCCAACATGATGGAATACTCTTGGGTTTCATCCTCGGCCTTAGAGATTAACATGAATAAATCCTTATAGAAACATCTAATCACGGTAAAGTAACTTAATACCAATTTCCTTGTGGGTAGTAATTTTGTGTCTAAGTGAGTGGGCTAGAGAACCCTATCTACTAAGGTTTTTGTAAAGGTAATTTACGATTCAGGGTCATCGTAGTCGTTAACCCAATTAGAATTTTAGGGGCTTTGCACGGTTGTTGTATAATGAATAATGATTGGGGTGAGATTTGATTTGAGGCCTTGTATTACATGGATGGAAGTGTCGTGGTATAAGTTTGCTAAATTGGGAACTGGTGCGTAGGTATCTTTGAGAGACCATGTGAGGAGAATTGTGTGTGACTTTGACCCGTTTGAAAGTGGGAACATAGGCGGTCCTTGGGCGAAGGATGCCTCTATGACCTCAAGTCTGTAGGGGGAGGGTTTAGGGGGGGTAACTCCAAGGGTTAGGGTTGGTCTTGATTAGTTTGGCTTTCTCCCTTTCGTAGGCTTCAGTTTGAGGCCAAATGGGTATCAAATGGGTATGAGCGAGTAAAGGGAATCTAATATTGTGTATTTAATACATAATATGCTTTTATATAAGTGAAGATTGACTACTTTATAATGGGTATTTGATTATACGTATAGGATGGGGGGTAAGTGCACCAATCTGTGACACAATTTTGGCTCTTAAGATGCCACATTTTTTTTGAAATCAGCAAAATCTAATTTGCACAAGAAAATGAAGATAGTTATGCTCAAAATTTCAAGATGCGGCAAGAACAAAAGTTGAAATTCTTCGAGTCTAGTTTCTAAGCTACTATTTTTTTTTTGAAATTAATGAAGATTAAGGGTCTCAAGGGCCCCAAAACAAGTTGTTTTATAAAAAAATAGCATAGCGCTGAGGCTCCCCTTTTGATTGAATTTTTTTAGAATTTCAAAATCCCAGCGAGGAGAAATTAACTAACACTATGTAGTTTATCCTCGTTCTTTTTGGATAATTTTTTAATAAATATATAATATTTTATGATTTTTCAATGTGGACACATCTGGCAGCTTGAAATTTGAGCATGCCCCTAAATTTTTGCAAAATAATCGAAAATTGATTCTTTTTTTTTTCATCATGTTTAGAATGGAGTCTAGTTTCCAAAAATGTAATTTGTTTCACGTTTTGATGAACGGGTAAAACTCTATCCTAAAATTAGCACATGTTGGTTTTTGACCAAAAACGGAGGCATTTACAATAGAAGCCATGGATCAAAACCTTAACTAAATCAAAATGAAAAAAATTATGTATTTAGATAGCTAAGAGAGAGGTTAACGCTATCATGATTTTTTCATAAATTTGCATTGAAAGATGTGCAAATGAGACGGGGAGCACGGACAAAAATATGAGGAAATTTGGCAAATCCTGTCAATTAACATGTCCAAAGTAGGCCATTTGGCGAGCGCCAAATGTGATGAGTCATTTGGCGAGTCCCAAATTACCTGCTTTGCACAGAACCAAAATTTCCCCTCTTTGGTCAACAACTTTGATAATGCTTAGAGTGCAAAGTTTATGATCGTAGATGGATAGTTGAGGTTTTACCTTTCATACCTTCTCTAACTCATTACCGTAATTGGATAACTCTTTATCCCTCTGAAGTCTCTATCTCTCAGGTCTCACTCCCTCCCACGCGACCTAGAATACTCTCTCAGTCCAATCCCCTCTCTCGGGTCTCTTTTCCCTCCCACATAGGTACCTAAATAAATCTATCTGACTCTAACCCCCTTTCTCACTCTCCCTCTCTCTCTCTCCCTCTTTGGTACTTTTGTCTCTCTCACTCCATTTCCCTCTCTTAGGTTGTTATCTTTCTCTCTTTGTCTCTCCCTCAAGTCTCTCCCTCCTACCCCCTCTCCCTCTCTTAGGTCTTTCACTCACTCCCTCTATCTCTCTCCCATTCCCTCTCTCTCACTCACTCTATCTCTCTCCCTCTCTCTCACTCTCTCTCAGGTATCTTCATCCCCCCTCTCTCTCTCTCACACACACACACACACTCCCTCTCTCTCACTCTCTCCCACTCTATCTCTCTCCCTCTCTCTTAGGTCTCTCCCTCCCACCCCCTCTCCCTCTCTCTCTATCTCAAGTATCTTTTTCCTACCCCTCTCTCTCTTTGTCAAGTCTCCCCTCTACCCCTCTCCCTCCACAGTCCTCCCTCTATCTCTCTTCCACTCCCTCCCTATGTCATTCCCTCTATCTCTCTCAAGTATCTCCCTCCCACCACCTCTCCCTCTCTCTCTCTCTCGTGCCCTCTATCTCTCTCCCACTCTCTCTCCCTCTCCCTCTCTCTCAAGTCTCTCTCTCCCAACCTCTCTCCCTCCCTCTCTATCTCTCAAGTCTCTCCCTTCTGCCCCCTCTCCCTCTTTTAGGCCTCTTTTTCTCTCTCACTCACTCCCTCTATATCTCTCCCACATCCTCTCTCTCTCACCCCCTCTATCTCTCTCCCTCTCTCTCGGTATCGCCTCCCCCCCTCCCACTCTCTCTCTCTCCCTCTATCTCAGGTATCTCCCCCACCCCCTCTCTCTCTATCTCTCTCTCACTCCCTCCATCTCTCTCAAATCCCTCTATCCTGAGTACTCCCTCTCCCTCCCACGCTCTCTCCATCTCTCAAGTCTCTCTCTCTCACTCCTTGTATCTCTCCCATCCCTCTATCTCCCACTCCCTCTTTCTCCTACTCTCTTAGGTCTCTCCTTTCCACCCCCTCTCTCCCACTTTGTCTCCCTCTCCTTCTCTCTTGGGTGTCTCCCACCCACCCTCTCTCCCTCTCCCTCTCTCTTAGGTTTCTCCCTCCCCCCTATCTCTCTCAAGTCTCTCTCCCCTACCTTCTCTCTCTCTATCTCTATGTCTCTCCCTCTCTCTCTCTCTCTCCCACTCCCTCTCTCTCTCACCCACTTTGTCTCTCTCCCCTCCCTCTCAGGTCTCTCCCTCCCACCCTCTCTCCCACTCCCTCTCTCTCAAGTATCTTCATCCTACCCCATCTCCCTCTCTCTCTTTGTCAAGTCTCCCCCTCCTACCCCCTCTCCCTCTCACAGTGACTCCCTTTATCTCTCTTCCACTCCCTCCCTCTCTCTCACCCTCTCCCTCTCCCTCTCTCTCAAGTATGTCCCTCCCACCACCTCTCCCTCTCTCTCTCAAGTAGATGGTTTAGGGATTAAGGGTTAAGGGTACAGGGTTTAGGGTTTAGGGATTACGATTTACGGTTTAAGGGTAGAGGGTTTAAGGGTATAGGGTTTATTTTGGTTAAGGGTAGAGGGTAGAGAGTTGAGGGTTGAGGGTTTAGGGTTTAGGGTTTAAGGGTTGAGGGTTGAGGATAGAGGGTAGAGGGTTTAGGGTTTATGGATTAAGGGTTAAGGGTAGAGGGTTTAGGGTTTAGGGATTACAATTTATAGTTTAAGGGTAGATGGTGTAGGTTTGAGAGAGAGAGGGGGTGTTGAGGATAGAGGGTAGAAGGTAGAGGGTAGAGGGTAGAGGGTTAAGGGTAGAGGGTTTAGGGGTTTAGGGTTTATATTTTAAGGGTAGAGGGTTTAAGGGTTTAGGGTTTAACCTGGTTAAGGGTAGAGGGTTGAGGGTTGAGGGTTTAGGGTTTAAGGGTTGAGGGTAGAGGGTAGAGAGTAGAGGTTAGTGGGTTTAGGGTTTACAAATTAAGGGTTAAGGGTGGAGGGTTTAGAATCTAGGGATTACTATTTATGGTTCAAGGGTAGATGGTGTAGGGTTGAGAGGGTATAGGGGTTGATGGATTAGGGTTTAAGGGTTGAGGGTTGAGGGATTAAGAGGGTATAGGGGTTGAGGGATTGGGGTTTAAGGGTTGAGGGTTGAGGTTTGATGGATTAAGAGGGTATAGGGGTTGAGGGATTAGGGTTTAAGGGTAGAGAGGTTGAGGGATTAAAAGGGTATAGGGGTTGAGGGATTAGGGTTTAAGGGTTGAGGGTTGAGGGATTAAGAGGGTATGGGGGTTGAGGCATTAGGGTTTAAGGGTTGAGGGTATGAGGGGTTGAGGATTAAGATTATGGGGTTGAGGGATTAGGGTTTAAGGGTTGAGGGTTGAGGGATTAAGAGGGTATGGGGGTTGAGGGATTAGGGTTTAAGGGTTAAGGGTTGAGGGATTAATAGGGTATAAGGGTTGAGGGATTAGGGTTTAAGGGTAGAGAGTAGAGGGGTTGAGTGATTAAGAGGGTGTAGGGGTTGAGGGATTAGGGTTTAAGGGTAGAGGATAGAGGGGTTGAGGCATTAAGAGGGTATAGGGGTTGAGGGATTCAGGTTTAAGGGTTGAGGGTTGAGGGATTAAGAAGGTATGGGGTTTGAGGGATTAGAGTTTAAGGGTTGAAGGTTGAGGGTTGAGGGTTGAGGGATTAAGAGGGTATAGGGGTTGAGGGATTAGGGTTTAAGGGCTGCGGGATTAAGAGAGTATAGGGGTTGAGATAATAGGGTTTAAGGGTTTAACCTAGTTAAGGGTAGAGGATTGAGGGTTGAGGGTAGAGGGTTTAGGGTTTAGGGATTAAGGGTTAAGGGTAGAGGGTTCAGGGTTTAGCGATTACAATTTACGATTTATGATTTAAGGGTAGATGGTGTAGGGTTGAGAGAGAGGGGGGGTTGAGGGTAGAGGGTAGAGGGTTAAGGGTTTAGGGGTTTACAGTTTACAGTTTAAGGGTTAATGGTATAGGGTTTACGGTTTAAGGGTCCCACTCCCTCTCTCTCCCACTCCCTCACTTAGGTCTCCCCCCCACCATAACTATATAAATTATTTTCCTCTCAAGTCTCTCTCTCGGGTCTCACTCCCTCCCATGCTACCTTGACGAATCTATGTCACTCCAATGCCCTCTCTCACAATCCCTCTCTGTCAGGCCTCACTTACCTCCCACCCTACTCTCTTAGGTCTCTCCTTCACAACCCCTCTCTCCCACTTTGACTCCCTATCCTTCTCTCTCAAGTGTCTCCCTCCCACCCTCTCTCCCTCTTCCTCTCTCTTAGGTTTCTCTCGCCCACCCCCTCTTCCTCCCTCTCTCTCTCTCAAGTCTCTCCCTCCTACCCCCCCTCTCTCTCTCTCCCACTCCCTCTCTCTCTCACTCCCTCTATCTCTCCCACTTTGTCTCTCTCCCTCTCTCGGGTCTCTCCCTCCCACCCTCTCTCCTCTCCTCTCTCTCAGGTTTCTCCCTCACACCCCCTCTCTCTCTCCCAATTCTCTCCCTCCTCCCCCTCTCTCTCTCTCTCTCTCTCTCCCACTCCCTCTCCCTCTCACTCCCTCTATCTCTCTCCCACTTTGTTTCTCTCCCTCTCTCTCAGGTCTCTCCTTTTGAAAACAACATATTTGGCGCTCTCCAAATTTGGCAAGTGCCAAATGTGTTTTACCTTGAAACGATAAAATAGGGGTTTACCCCGTGATTCAAGCCCACATTCTCCTGTATTTGTTTGGTCCAGTGCTTTATCCGAGTTAGAAACATCATTTTTTATGTAGTTGACTTCATATTATACCAATCTATGCTTGATCCATCACCTTTTTACAACCAATCTGCATGGTAGACAACATAGAAGAAGACATTTTGAAGTTTCTACATCATTTTACATTATCTGAGGTAATATATTCATTTTGGTAATATTGAAATGTTTATATTTAGTATATTTGTTTGTTTTTGACAATATAAACTAAATTTCTTTAATGATTTTATTAATCATAATGATTGGACATAGAA
Source organism: Sequoiadendron giganteum (assembly GCA_007115665.2). Classification (NCBI taxonomy): domain Eukaryota; kingdom Viridiplantae; phylum Streptophyta; class Pinopsida; order Cupressales; family Cupressaceae; genus Sequoiadendron; species Sequoiadendron giganteum. Next base: position 564,725,135 of record CM021103.1, on the reverse strand, counting down.
TTCAACATTGAATTAGATGGGATTTGCATAAAAAGTTCATTTTTTATGAGTTTGAAGAACAAAAAAATGAAAAACATGACATTTACTTAACACAAATTTACTTATGAATTCTATTTGCATTGCTTATAGTAGTCCATTTCCAGCATGGCTAGTGGAATTCACTCTATTTCATTTTATTTTCAACTAATTTGGAAAACTTTTATTTTCAACTAATTTGGAAAACCTAATAGCTTTCATCAATGTTAATGCAAGTGTCCATTAATTTTTTTGTTCCATAAAAAAATCACCTTCATCACATGTGCTTAGATAAATTCAAGTGAGTTAGCATAGTTGTTAATGCAAGTTTCCATTCATTCACACCATTTACCTTTCTAATAAATTAAAAAAAGGGATTTTTTTTGCAATTGACAATGCTTATTGTCTTTCTAAGTTACCTCATTGCCAAAGAAATAGTGAATAATTATAATATATAGCATCACAAACCCTTTTTTGAATTCATATTCTTCATGACTTTGTTGACAATAAAAATTTTGGTTTTGAGAACAATAAACAAAAGATTCTCTATTTTTCATTTAGATGGCAACAACTTATACCCTAGGTTTGTGATGCAGAGCAGGGAAACAAAACCTTCAACAATCATAATTAGATCACATTCAAACAATCTTTAATCTCAAAAACCTCAATTCAATGTTGAACTGACCAATTCACATTCACTTCCTTGTATCATTCACAACAGAGAAAATTGTTCATATCTTAGTCACTAGAACCCTCTCTAATGCATCTAAACACTAAACCCTTGCTTTAGGCCTTTCTATTCTTGAAACAAGGAGGGTTTATTCAAAATCAACGTTCCAAGCCTCTGGTGTAGGAGCACCTTGTAAGCTCAATTTTGTCAAAAAGGTCATCTTTAGTGAGCATGGTCAAATGCTAGGATTTTAGTTAATGTTGAGTATTTTATGTTCAGTATGGTCAATTAGACCATTTTATAATTAATTTGGAGCTAAGCGAGTTCAGTTGTGTCATAGCTTGCAATTTGGCTAAATGTGGTCAGAAAAGTTGCTAAGAGATGCAAAATTTGTAGAGTTAGGTGCATGCAAGGTTAGGTAAGTAGAATGTCAGTTCTAGGTGTTTGTTTATGTTGTTATGAGTCCATCAATGTGAGGATAACCTCAAGAAAGAGGTGAGAGTATGGAAAAAATGAAGAAGATCAAGAAGTATTCCCTATTTTTAGTTTAAATTTTTGAGTTTTGACTAGTAAATCTATGTTTTAGACCACTGTGCAGCCCCATACAAGTGATTCATGGTGTGAAAGCTATGGGAAATTCTAAAGGCATGTATTAACTTTCATTTATATTTTGTTTGATTGAATTTCATGGAGGTTTGTGAGTTTTATGATCATTTTGGTGCTAATGGGTACGAAACCTTGTTTTAGGGTTTTGAACACTAAAGAATGTGCACATGTATGAAATTTTCCTTCAGTGGATACCTCTAGAACTTAGTGAAATGAAGGCCAACAGGTTTTTTTCCATGTTCAATAAGGATTCAAGAGTTGAAGAGTTGATGGAAGCGTTTTGTGAGTTGTTGTCCTAGTTGATTTCTTGTGTGTCTTGACCAAAAATCAAGGTTTCAAGTAAGGGTTTGAGGAAATAATAGTGCTAAAGGTTGGGAGTAATTTTTTAGAGCATGTGCAGGCTATTTTTAAAGTGTTCCAAGTATTGGTTGGGTGTGGTGTGTTGAGGATGTTCGGGTTTCAATAAACCCCTAGGGGAAACCTAGTTTGAAAGAGCTTAGAGTGAGGGTTTGAAGGTTGGTACCCTATTGAACGTTCTAGTCCCTAAAATAGGTGGAATCTAAGGTTTGACAACCTAAAAAAATACTATCCATGGAGATCAAGAGCTTTGAAGGTGTTTAAAGGAGTGTCACTTTGTAAGAGTGGCCTTATTGGCCTAGTTGCTTGAGTGGAACAGGGCTAGTTTGAGGTATTTTATCCAAAATATTTTATAGGAGTTTTGAGATATGTTTTAGGCCATGGAAAATGGTATCTAAAATTTTTGTTACAGTCTTCATAAGTTACTTGGTTCATTAGATATGAGTGATTGTCCTATGAGGAAGGATTACTAGTTTGTAAGTGGTTGAGTGAGTGATACAAAATTGGTGTAGGGGAACCTACACCTTCTATTGAAAGAAAATGGATTCTTGGAAGGTCTAATAGATTAGGTTGAAGTATCTTGATTAGGTTGAGTTTTAAGTCTTGGTGGTCAAATGTGCAAAATAATGCATTCTTGCTACAAAATTGTCAATATTTGAATTTGTAGCCTTTTGAAGGAAAATCCTTGAATTTGGATGTAAATGTGCAAGAATGAGGTCTAAAAGGTTGTAATAGGGTGAATTAAAGGTTTTTGAGTGATTTAAGATTTCTTAGGTGTCAAACTTAAAAAGTTGCAAAATTCATGTAATGTTGTCATGTGTAAAAGGTCTAAAATGCAACTTAATGAAGATTAGAAGGTCTTAATGATTAAAAATCATTTATGGGTGTTGGAGGGAGTTGAATTTAAATCAAAATATGTATAATAACCTTCAATTCCTCTAAGGAGAGGTTTTTGGTTGATTTGTACCCCATTTTTAATCAAGAAGAACATTATTTTCTAAAAATTTACTAGTTTCTCTTTGTTGTTGTATGGCCTGTACGGACTCTAAGATGATATGAAACTGGTTGGATGTTGTATATTAATGAATTATCTTTCATTTTTTCCTATTTAGAGGTTATAACTTTTTGTATAGCGAAAGTTATCTTGTTTTTACTGCTACTACCTACTTTCACATTGTTCTTGGATTGAAGGGTTTCATGATGTAATTCGACCCATTCCACTTTTTCTGCCTACTGTAACTTGTGGAATGGGTCCTCTAACTTTTAAAATACATGCCTAACCTATTTATAATTTTTTGGGGTCAAGGATGGGTGTTTGGGATGATGTTCTAGGACTGTAGCAGGGTCTTTTCATGGTGAAAATGAGGGCTTCAAGTGGTGTTTTGACAAAATGTGGGAAGGACTGTCCATGTAATGTATTATTCACCATGTGTAAGGTCTGGTAAGTGTGTTTTGTGATTTCTATGGGTCTATTAGGTCCAAGAGATAGGAGTTTCATTAAAACCCCAAGTATTTTGCTTGAAAATGAGGGTTTGGCGTATTAGGGGTCTAAAGGTCTTGGACCTAGAAAAAAATCAGGAAATTGGAGGTTTTGACACATAAAATACTACTATTTGAGGAGTTTGAGTGAAGATATAGTGTTTAAAAGTCACTTTCTTTGTAAATTAGGCCAATTGAATAGCCTTTTCCAAGGTGGGTCTATTGGAAGTCAATGTTGGTCCAAAGGAGTTGATGTTGGGGTTTACCCATGTTTTATAACTTACAAATGTGTATCTTAATCATCCCTGAGTTTTTCAAGTGTTTTAGAAAATCTTGGTGAAAAGGCCCTTGAACCAGGTTACCTATGCTACAAGGGAAAGCTTGGTAGAAGTTGGGATTTTCAGTTGAACATCTGATTTTTCTTTGGAATCTAATTGATTCTCATTGATTTGGTGTATTGAATGGTTTCCACCCCTCTCTGCATCAAAAATGGTGTTTCTTAGTAAGTTAAGTGATCAAGTTGTGAGCAAGTCTATTAAGAGCCTTCCTCTAAATCTTTGAACAAGTTCATTGTGGATCCCTACATGTACTGCATCATCCTCTAGCTACTTTGCCAACTCTTCAAACACACTCAAAATCCCTACTCTAATATCTAACCCTACAAACATCTAACTCCATCATGTATGAATTTTTTTGTCTAGCATAGACATGTTTGATAATTCCAAACAACTCGCTGCCTTTTTTCATAAAATGATTTGGTGTGTTTCATATTTAATGCAATGTAATTAGCGATATCAATATTTTTGTAAAATGCATTCCTTAATTTTGTTCTATGTGTGTTTGTGAACATGTAGCATTCAAGGTCATGCCGAGGAAATGACCGAAGCCTCTAACACCGAAAGAACGTGTAGTTAAAAATGCAAGGAGAAGAGAATAAAAAAATGTAGCTCGTGAAGCAAAGGAATTGCAGCCCATATAACCAAAAATTCTTGTGCAATCTAAGAGAGATGCCGAATTGGAAAAACAAAGGGCACGAATGAGGAAAGTTCATGGAAGGACAGGAATAGATACCGAAGTTGGGGGCACATCATCAACCATAGGTGAAGCTCAATGCACATCTCCAGTTGAAGACACATCAACAACATGTGGTTTTCTAGGTACATCAAAAATCACATCTCCAATTGAAGATACACCATCAAAAACATTATGTTTTGAAAGTACATCAGCAAACACATCTCTATTTGAAGGCACTCTAGAAATGATATCTCAAGTTGGAGGTACAACATCATTTACATATCAATATCAAGGTATGTCATCAATTGCACCTCCGATTGAAGGTACGCGATCTATCTTCGATGTTGTGGACCTTCCCATGTTGACACAAATTTACATTTGAGAACTCCTCCTAGAGTTTTGCATATAAAACCTAAATGTTTTATTGATATTGATTCCAATGTTTTGAAATGGATGCCTAATAAGATTCCAAAATGTACATGTCAAAGATATGCACAGAGGATATGGAGTTTGTTTTTTGTGAAGCTAAGTGAGGGTGGAAGATGCCAACTATTTGTTGAAATGATGAGGCAACTCAAATTTAGGCCCACCATGAAGGCTCTTGGGCTAACAGTTTTGAATGTCTCAAGTGAAAATTCCATTGTAAATAACTTGATGAGTGCATATGAGAGCGTGGGTTCCACCTCACGCACGAAGGATAGTTGTGCCACACGACGTGTGATGACAATAACACTGTTAAGCAGTCAAACAAGGAACAAGGTGAACCTTACAAAGTCAAGTAAGTATTTGAAAATAAGTAGATCATCTCTAATGAGATCCAAAGGAAGGCATGAAAGAGGGGATGATCCAAATAGCAATGACTTATGGGCATTCTCGGGTAGAGTGACATGAAAAGATACAAGAATTGCTCAAGGCTTGAGATCTTTAATTGTGAATTATTGGAAGGATAACACAAGGACCTCTCCTAATCAAAGAGATGTTGTAAGAAGGAGAATTGGTAGTAAAAATCGTGAGCCACATCCAATGCATTATTTGGATACCACTCAAACCCAACTTTTTGCTGATTTTGTACATAAATTTCCTGAAATTAAAATATGTCAAAGGCATTTTGAAATGCTAAGGCCTTTTTATGTCAAAATAAATCACACACACACTACTTGTTGTTGTGGTCACGCCCACAAAAGGATATAGAAGTCACGACAAATCCTAACCTGGGAATTCGACATTCCAGCAGGTGACTAACATCTTCTCATGGTCATTCATTTACTTGTCAAACCAGGGAACATATACTTGAAATGGAGTGGCACTGTATGTGCACTAAGAACCGGTTTTAGCCATAACTTTCTAGAAGTAATTGCTTGAAATGAATTCTAACTCTAATGCAGAGACATGAAATAAAGTCTTGCTAACTTAATCATCACTTAACTAAAGCAGGAATCACAATAACAATTACTGGGAAACAAACCATGAACTGGCCTTATGCTGCAGGAACAGACACGGGGATGGATTCCTTATGCTGCAGGAACAGTTTAAGACTGAGTTTGCATCAAAGCTTACTAGAATGGAATTTTAACAGATAAATAACAGAAAGCAGATAGCTAACTACAGATACTTACTAAGTGGGCCCCCTTAGCAAGCATCAACCAATTACGCAAGAATAGAACTCAAAACTTCATCAGTTTCTTATTCATAACTTCTGAATCACATACATGGCTGTTTGCTTGTAAGAAAACTTAATACAAAGCTCTGTCTTTCATTATAACAGTAAACACATTATAATATGTTCTATCTCTACTTTCCAGTCTAATCTCTCTTAATCAACCCGTTCACTCGCGTAGGAGGAACCTTTATTTAAAGAGAAATAGCTAACTAACTAATCAACTAATAAAGAAAGACGCGGGTATAAATGTCGCCTGAGACGGAGGAACAAACTTCATAAATGCAAGTCTATCCACTCAAATGTCTCAAAGGAAATCTAGAACTCCACTCCTCCTAGATTGATGATTCATCTAGTTTCTTCCCAAAGACTCGAACAAAGAATCCTTGCTTGAAACGACTCCTTCGCTGGTGCGCTGGAAACGGCTTTTTCTGCGAGGCCGTGTTCTGTTGTGCATTGACTCGTTAATACCAACTTCAACAACCTATAGAACACATGGAAACAGAGGCAAAAGAAGGCATGCACTCATAATAGCACGACATTCCTTATTAATCACACGCATTCAATTCATCTTACTTATCCAAACACTACATATATGTACCAGTCAATTGGGAAGTCAAAACAGGGTAATGATCATAGATAGACTAAGATATTTATGTAGCAAGAGTATAAGATTGGTTGTCATCGAATACTACCCATCAACATTAAAAGTTCATCACCATAGAGTTTAAGACATTCATAAAAGAGAGCAAGAGTTTTTAAAACTTATAATCATGACATCCAAATTATAGCCATATTCTGCGCTCATCATTTGCCCCCTACTTTATCTAATGCTGGTCCTCTAGCATTAGTCTTTTTGGTTGTGTCCCTGAAATCTGTAGGAGTCACATGGCCCTGTAATGCAGCCCCAAATCTGAAGTAGAAACCCCTGCAGTTCTGCCATCTTTCATATCTTCTGGCTTCTGTATCTTCATTGATTTCCGTGGCCTGATAAGGATATAGTGGCCATATTAAAGTAGGAGGTCTAAATGTTAGTGGCAACCATAATTCAAACCTTTTCTGAAGACCAATCTGCATGTATCTTTCGGACCTCCTGACAGCTGCTCTTAAATGCAGGGGACTATGGGGCTCAGACTTCTTTAAACCAACCGTTAGCTTTTCCCATCTTGTTTTGCTTCTGGAAGCTGAAAGCTTCCAGAACGAATATGGTTGGCTTTTGAACTCGTCATAAACCTGTTTCCTCAGATCAAATATCCTTACCCTGGGTGCAGGATCATAAAAACCATACGCAACAAAGAACCAGGCCCTCAGAAATTCTTTGGGATCTGTGCTCTCTGATCTCAGGGGAAGAGGTTCTCTTTGCTCAGCCTCCTCATAGTCCTCATATTGTTTTCCATAATTAACTTCATTTGCTGCCTAGGACATCAGTGATCTCAAATGTATGTCACCTATAAACAGAAGTGGATTCCACTCAGTTTCATTAGGAATTAATAAACCATGTAAATAGAAATCACACATGGAATTCCTCAGCCAGTCAGGTGCCATTTGATAAGCATCATAAAATTCTTTAGTAGTGGTAGGAACAGGGTCAAGGTTTTTAGAAATCCTCATCAACTGAAACCACAAAAACTACTCTTTGAGACACATTGCATATATTCTAGGTGGTGGCCTACATTCCATAATCTGACCTACCACCTTCATCATTTCATTCATCTTTTCCTTCACCTCCTGGATTTCCTGTTTCTGATTTTCAATTTCTTTCTTTAACTTCTTCTTTTCTTCCTCCCACAGACTCTGCTGCATTTGAGTTTCAGCCAGAAGGCGGAAACTCAAGGTCTGAAGTGTCGCAGGATTCCAGGTTTCCTGAAGGTGTTCTAAGCATTCGATTAGCAATGGGCTCTTATATACAACTAATGTATGACATGTTTCATAAGGTAATGGGATTGCATTGGATGTTTCTGGTTGCTCCTGCTCTTGCTGCAGGACAAACTCTTATTGCTGGTCAACAGGGAACTGTGTTTCCTTAGAAATTATTTCAACTGCCTCAACCAAGTCATCAAGACATGACATTCTCCCCTCGTTATTAAAACCTTGCTGTCCTTTCTCAACTTCCCCTGTTTCTTCTTGTATATCAACAAGAATTTTTGAGGTGTCGGGTGGGAAATTCTCGGATGCACTCTGAGAATTTTCAGGAATGAGTTCCTCAGATTCCTCAGAAATGACAATTATTTCAATTTGGGTAGAAGAGGGTGGGGTAGTCTGACTTTGTTTTCTTGTAGAAGTTCTCCTAGGTAATGCAGTTGAGGCAGGAGATTCATGGGCAGCTTTTCTTTTCCCAGCTTGCTTGGGGGTTTGAGAATTAGTAGGAGAGGATGATGAAACCGTGGTGGCATTGGGTGTTGCTGCAGGAGAAAGCCGGGTAGCTTGTTTTTGCATCTTGGGTTGAGGGTTTTCTCCTAGGGTATGCCCAGCGCTAGATGGTTCGGCTATCTTGGTTTTCCCTTTTTCACTCCTTGTAGCAGACCTGGTTTTAACTTGAGTAGAGGACTCAGTTCTAACGGCTGCAGGACTAGGTGCTGCAGGAGAAGCAGGGGAATCTTGTTCGACTTCTCTACTTGAAGACTCTACTCGTTTTCTCTTTTTCTTGGGTCGTGCAGGAAATGTTCTTGGAGGTTCAGGAGGCTACAACCCTTTTTGGGCAACAAATTATTGCTAGGAAAGGGGGGAAACGTCCCTCAGGGAACGCTCAGTCAGTCGTTTAATGAGGGCATGATGAGAGACTGAATTGTCTTTTCCTTTTTGAGTTTCACTAGCATTGTGCTCTAAAAGATTTAACAAAAAGTACGGGACATTGATAGCTAATCCGTGCCTTATATGGCTTAACAGCTTAAAATGATAGGAGTGCAAAAAGGAAAAGCGTCCCTCACAAGTTAAGTACCTAATTATATAGGAGGCATATTCCAAGTAGGGGTAAGGCAGAGACACCCTTCTGCACCCTTGCTTTGAAACTTCCAAGGGTCCATCAGTTGGCATTGTGAATTCTGCCCTGACAGAGATGGCATCCCTTCCTATAGAAAAGTCTTCACCAGCTACAGGAAGACCTGTTATCTCTGCAATCCGTTCCTCAGTGACTACTACTGCTAAGCCCCATACTGTGGCCTCACCTTCTGAGAGAGTTCTTAAGAACTCACCAGCAACTTCATCATCAAAAGAATCGATGCTCAAAAAGTAGTTCAACCATCCGCACATGCTAAATGCTTGAACTATCTATGGGTCCTGTGTTAAGGCTTCATGAGCCGTTGGTTCATGTCGTACAAGCTGACCACCCATTTTCTCAAATGTTTCTGCTAAAAACCCTGAATCTCAACTTCTTTTAAAAAGACTCTTTTCTCTGCTCTTCTTCTTTCTCTTTTTGCTTTACCAGAAATAATGTACAAACAATTGCATGCAATGATTTTGAGGAACTACTTAACTAGCAGTTAACTTGTTGATCTAGAAAAAACATGCATTCATTTGGCGGCATGTATGATAAAAATTGTCTTTACTAAACGTGGCAATAGCAAAAAGAAAAAATGTGTTTCAAATTATCCCCGCCCCCTACTTAAAATTTGACATGTGTCCACACATGTGGGAAAGTATAGGCGAGGCATGGGGAGTAATGACAGGAATGACTGATAGACATAATGCAATAAATGAATAAATAAGATTAATGAATGATATGACTAATAAAACAAATATCGCATACCTTTTAATAAATGCCCGCGGATTTTGGTAGATCTCACAACACAATCGGAAATGATGGCTTGGAAAGAAACCATAAATGAATGTGGTACGGGAGATGGATGACGTGGATGGGTGACATAGAAAAGAAGAATGGAATGAGTGATTGATGGTGATGGGTGATGATGGAGAAAGGGCTTTCATAAAAAGAAAACCTTTATTATGGACGTTCAACGTAAATCAAAGAGATGTTGCAGGAAGAGGACCGAAGCCCTTTGCTGCATGTAGATCATTGGCCGCAGGGGAAACATACTGCTGCATGAATTCTTCTTTTGAAGCCGGTTTATGGTACAATTGAAGACGGTGTCCATTTTCCAACAGTTTGAAGCAGACAGGATCGATTGTCACCAACTGTACCGACCCCTTATCAAATATATTCTCAATTTCATATGGACCAAGCCACCTTGTTGTAAGCTTACCCTGATTTACTTTATATCTGGAGTCGTAGAGTAGGGCCCAATCACCAGCAGAAAATCGCTTTGTCTTGATATGGTGATCGTGCCACTGCTTCCTTTGTTGTTGCATTGCTTCAGTATGCTGCAGGGCAGCTTTCTGCATCTCATCCAATGCATTCAACTGGAGGAGGCGTTCTTTTTGCGCTTCAAAAAGATCAATCTATAGTTGCAGAGCAGTCCTCAAGGTTTTATGTTCAAATTCAATTGGCAACATAGCAATCTTACCATAAAGTAGCTCAAAAGGTGTGAATCCTGTAGTAGTTTTCTAGGTTGTCCTATAGGCCCAGACTGCTTCTAGAAGATGACTTCTCCAATCCTTCTTATGTAGCTTCACTGTTTTGGTGAGGATTGCTTCCAGCTCTTTGTTAGTAACCTCCGCCTAGCCATTTGCTTGAGGGTGATATGGGCTTGATTTTTTGTGTCTGATTTTATAATCATTCATCAACACTGTGATTAGTGTTGATGTGAATTGAGCTCCCTGATCAGTGACGAGTTCCTTGGGAACTCCAAATCGAGTGAAGATTTGTTCATATAAGAATTCAACAACTTTGTTGTCCCTGGCATGTGCCATTGCCTTTACCTCCACCCATTTGGTTACATAGTCAGTGCACACCAAAATATAGGACTTTCCATTGGATGGCAGGTCTATAGGACCAACAAAATCCATACCCCACTTGTCAAAGGGGGTTACTACGACTTGAGGATGCAGAGGCATTTCATCAATCTTTGTTGGTCGCCCCATTCATTGGCATCTGTCACATTTCTTGGTATATGCTACATCTTTGTGTAAAGTGGGCCAATAATACCTTGTGTTAAGTACCTTCATTGCTGTTCTTTTAGAGGCAAAATGGCCACCACATGGCTCGTCATGACAAGCATGCAGTATGTCATATGTCTTGTCTTCCCTCACACACCTACGCATGACTTGATCTGGTCCAGTATAGAACAAACAATCAGCTATCCAGGAAAAGTTGAAACTCTTCTCAATCAGCAGCTTTCTCTCTTTTGGGGAGAAGTGAACTGGAATCCTGTTGGCTGCCAAGTAGTTTGCAATATCTACATACCATGGGGTACGAGCAGCAATATAGAATAGATGTTCATCAGGAAAAGTATCATCAATTACCTCAGATGTGGCAGTTGTAGCTATTTGAAGTCTTGACAGGGAAATCAACAACCACATTTGCCTTGCCTGGCTTGTCAATGACTGTGATATCAAACTCCTGCAACAACAGTAGCCACCTTGCTAACCTTCCAGAAATGGCAGGTTTATTCATAGGGTACCATATTACTGCATGGTCAGTTTGAACAAATACTTGGTAGCCAGTTACATAATGCCTAAACTTATTCAAAGCATACACTACTGCTAGCAACTCCTTCTCTGTGATAGTGTAATTCAATTCTGGCCCTTGTAGATTCTTGCTGATCAAATAGATAGCATGCTCAATGGAATTCTCCTTCTGTCCTAACACAACCCCTATGGCATAATCAGATGCATCTGTATGTATGTGAAAGGGCAGACTAAACTTTGGTCCTTGAAGAACAGGTGCTTTAGTAAGTAGGTCCTTCAGGTGCAGGAAAGACTTATCACAGGCCTCAGTCCAGTGAAATTCAGAGTCCTTAGTTAATAAGGCATACAATGGACTGGCTATTTTGCTAAAATCCTTTATAAATCTCCTATAATATCCAGCATGGCCTAGAAAGCTCCTTACCTCTTTCTGCTTGGTAGGAAGGGGTAGATTAGAGATGACCTCAATCTTAGCAGGATCAACCTGTATTCCTGCAGCAGAAATATAGTGACCAAGCACTATTCCCTCTTGCATCATCATGAAGCACTTTTGACTATTTAGTGATAGGTTGTGATCTTCACATCTCTGTAATTAGGCCATAGAATTTTGGAAGCAATGAAGCAGGGATATTTTTGAGATTATGATTGTCATGGAACTCAGGGAGTGGAAATGGAAAAGTAGGCACTGCCATCCTTGGTGGTTTTCTTGGGTTAGCTCCTGGCTGGTAAACAACAATGGCTAGTGGATTGTTATGGGGATGCAGGTTATTCAACTGTGATGCGAGTAAATCAATATTATCAAGTATATCAAACAGGTTCAAACTGATCTCCGAGGAAGAAGAAGATGAAGTGACAAGGTCTTGGTCAGCATCCAAATATGGGTCTTCTGGGACAATTTCTGGGTCAATCTCTAGGTTATTTTCTTGGATATCTGAATTTCTAGGAAGGAATCTTCCAAATTGGTCTCTTCTTCTATGCATGTAACAGAATTAACTTGAAATGAAGAATTTTTAAAATTTTGAACGCTAAAACTATTGCTAAAAATGGTTAGGACAGGTTCTTAGCTTGACACCATCCCCAACAACGACGCCAAAAATGGTCGCGCCCACAAAAGGATATAGAAGTCACAACAAATCCTAACCTGGGAATTGGACATTCCAGCAGGTGACTAACATCTTCTCATGGTCGTTCATTTACTTGTCAAACCAGGGAACGTATACTTGAAATGGAGTGGCACTGTATGTGCACTAAGAACCGGTTTTAGCCATAACTTTCTAGAAGTAAATGCTTGAAAGGAATTCTAACTTTGATGCAGGGACATGAAATAAAGTCTTGTTAACTTAAGCATCACTTAACTAAAGTAGGAATCACAATAACAATTAGTAGGAAACAAACCATGAACTGGCCTTATGCTGCAGGAATAGACACGGGGATGGATTCCTTATGCTGCAGGAACAGTTTAAGACTGAGTTTGCATCAAAGCTTACTGGAATGGAATTCTAACAGATAAATAACAGAAAGTAGATAGCTAACTATAGATATTTACTAAGTGGGCCCCCTTAGCAAGCATCAACCAATTACGCAAGAATAGAACTCAAAAATTCATCAGTTTCTTATTCATAACTTCTGAATTACATACATGGTTGTTTGCTTGTAAGAAAACTTAATACAAAACTCTGTCTTTCATTATAACAGTAAACACATTACAATCTGTTCTATCTCTACTTTCCAGTCTAATCTCTCTTAATCAACCCGTTCACTCACGCAGGAGGAACCTTTATTTAAAGAGAAATAGCTAACTAACTAATCAACTAACAGAGAAAGACGCGGGTATAAATGTCGCCTGAGACGGAGGAACAGACTTCATAAATGCAAGTCTATCCGCTCAACTATCTCAGAGGAAATCTAGAACTCCACTCCTCCTAGATTGATGATTCATCTGGTTTCTTCCCAAAGACTCGAACAAAGAATCCTTGCTTGAAACGACTCCTTCGCTGGTGCCCTAGAAATGGTTTTTTCTACAAGGCCGTGTTCTGCTGTGCATTGACTCATTCATACCAACTTCAACAACCTATAGAACACATGGCAACAGAGGAAAAAGAAGGCATGCACTCATAATAGCACAACATTCCTTATTAATCACACGCATTCAATTCATCTTACTTATCCAAACACTACATATATGTACCAGTCAATTGGGAAGTCAAAACAGGGTAATGATCATAGATAGACTAAGATATTTATGCAGCAAGAGTATAGGATTGGTTGTCATCGAATACTACCCATAAACATTAAAAGTTCATCACCATAGAGTTTAAAACATTCATAAAAGAGAGCAAGAGTTTTTAAAACTTATAATCATGACATCCAAATTATAGCCATATTCTGGGCTCATCAGGGTTCATATTGATTTTTCTAACCATTATGATGTTTATCGACGTATATGTGTAGATATGCATATTGACAATGTTTTGCAGGAACGTAACATAATGCCTCCACCTAAATCATCAAGGAAATTTTTGTCTTCCATTTTATGTGAAAGAGAGGATGGTCAATTTTTTTACAAAAAATCATGTTTGGATGGCACATGTGATCATTGTGGTGGCATGCAACATTTTCCAATTTTCCAACACATGGCAAGTACACACACAATTGGAGACAAAATTGTGGAATTCGGAAAATATAAGACAGTGGCATACAATCTAAAAGATGGGAAAGAAGAAAAGAAGTGTGAATTGGTCAGTGATAAGATTCCAGTGTATCGGTTTATGGGCATTTTCTGTGATCAAGTGGTCTATGAGTATGCAAGGCATATACTCAAAGCACAATGGTTGGACTCACAGTTCAAGCTATGCAAGGACACGTTTCCACTTCGTCATATCATTTCAGTTGTCGACTTCGCTGAGAACTACACACTACAACCACAAAATGAGGTGCAATCACAGTACTACAACTCCACGCAGGTTGCTATATTTGTGCATATAGCATTCATTCATGCAATTGATAGTACAAAGGAAAATAGGAAAGTATTGAGGGAGTATCACTTTTACATTAGTGATGATCACACACATTCTACAAAGTTTGTGCAAGGTTTCTTTCATACATTCTATGTTGATCTAGCTAGCAGGGGCATTTTATTTTAGTCAGCATATCATATGGTCAGATAATTGTATATCACAATTCAAGAACGCTAGAATTTTTTATGGGTTGAGTAGGATGCATAGGATCAATGGTGTTCAACATCTGTGAAACTTCTCAGAGGTCGGGCATGGAAAGGGGGAGCATGATGGAGCAGGTGCATGTATCAAAAGAGCCCTAGCACGAGAAGAGTTAAGGTACAAAAACAGTGTAAAGTTGACAGATGCAAGATCAATTGTCTAGTGGTGCAATGGTGCAATGGGTCGAGGTAGTGAAGGTAATTCTTTAGTATGTAGATTTTTTCATTTAGTAGATGATACTAACATTGTAAAATATGAGGATTGTTGTAAACTAATAGGATCAAGCGAGCTACACTCTTTTAGAAGCTCCAATGCAGGTACATGGACTATCCATACAAGGAAGATGGCATGATTTTGTTATGCATGTACACTTCAAGCATGGAATGATTGCGAGTCAACAAAGTGGGTTGATGAATGGTCTGTAAGAATTCTAACCCCACTTGACACTTATCAGCTCTCGATGGCACTACAAATCACGAACATGCAATCATCCATTGACTTTGATCATGTATAGGACCTACTAGAACCAGGTAATATATTTTACTTACATGTTTTATTATGTTGCTCAGTAAATACATATAACAAGATGAACATATCAATGCAGGGCATGTTTATGTAGTGATTACAGATGAAGACAATGAAGAGGGTACAAATTATTACCTGTGCCATTGTATCGAGGCTAAAAAGAAATTGGAGGCCCCAGTTATAGACGGAGAAAACATAGAATATCCTATAGGTTCAGTGGTTGTTATTGGAAAATGGCTTCAAAGGTATCCAGTTAAGAATGTTGTTGTTTGGTTGTTTGAGGACTTCGACATGCATTGGAAAATTCTTCACTACTTGAACCTTGTCGTTGCCACCAATGTTCATTTGATCAAATATAAGGGAAGACCTACAAACAAGAACTTGTGGAAAGTGTGTGAGTCTGACCATGAGGCGATACTTGACACAATAAAGAGTAGAGTTAACCCGGATGGTTCCTTGGATTGATCTGCAAGTATGCACATTGAATTTATAAAGTCATGTTATTGATCACTCTTTTGGACCAACACTTTGCAATCAAGATTTTTCACCATTAGTGTTTGATGTCATTTGCATTTATGACTATCATTGATCCTTTTCTGATTATGACTATAGGTAATACTGAAGTTTGTCAAAGTATATAAGAAGAGAACAACATTGGTTGGTGGTGCAAGTGTTCGGTGGTATGAGAAACATCAATTTTTGGTGCATTTTATGGTTGTCAATCTTCTCTTTCTTTTACATCTCATAGATTTATTGGATTCTTATATGCTACATGTTTTATGTTAATTATGTCAGTGATATATTTGAAATTTATACCTAGAATCATCAAGAGATGATAAAGTAGCGAATGGGCACATCACCATTGTAGGACCTTCGATCAACCTCCTTATCTAGCATGCATGAAGGTGATAGTAGGTCTCATCAGCTATATGACTGACATTATTTAGTTGTTTCTCTTTTAATGATTTTTATGTGAGTCCATTGTAGGAGTTGAGAAAATACAACTTCACAAACCCCGAAGATCACCTGCATGCAAATAACCTGTCACAAAAGAAGAGATGGAGACAAACAAGCAAGGGTTCTTTGAAAATTGAAAATGTATATATCAGAGAGAATGAGAGAATGAATTGATATGAAATACAATGGGATCAATCCTTATAAAAAGGAGATCATGCAAACCCAATAAAACCCTAATAGGAAAACTTTTAATAATTAATATAATTATTAAATGTCACTTTATGCAAACTAACATGAAATCTTAAGAAGGGAATAAAGGTAACGTAATCAACATAATTAAGTTAAAACCTTTACTCTAACACCCCCCCTTAAGATGAGCAACAGTGCAGCTACAAACAAATTCAAGAAAGCAAAGGTAACTACAATGCAAGAAGGCAAACATGGGTCCCAACAACTAGGCCATATCAGGTACCCAAATACAACCAAATCTCTATAAAGAGGAGAAAATAGAGAAAACCTCATGGGAAAAAGCTCTACTCCAAAAAGAGATGCAGAAAGCCAAGAAGAACATCACTGAAGCAAAAGAAGCTGCAAACAATTGTCAAAAGATGACTGCTATGGAGCTAAAGAACCTCCGCTGAAGGAATGGAAGATCCCTTCCAAGGTGAAACCAAGGAATAATTAGCATGAACAGTATAATACCCCCCCATAATGTTGAACTGGGAGAGCCTGACAGATCCACTGAAATGATGTGAAACACCCTGTAGTGCATGAAGAAGAAGATACAACATCTGAAAGTGCACAAGAAAGCACCTGCAACTGAAAAATTGGTGTGCAAAACAAAGCACACATGCATGAGGCTAGAATCATATGGATCCACTATCGTCGTGGAGGGACACTCACCGGACAAGGGTGTGATGGCAAAACAAAGGCAAACTACACAACCCCCCACAACACTTTATAATAATAGTACGAGTACAAAATATGGCACAATCTTATGTGCAAAATCCCCAAAAAAGCATGTACAATAGTGTGACACTTTATCTCAGTGAGTTTACATAAAAGAAATTGCTTACAAATGATGCTCAAAATGCCCAAAAAGGACAAAGTTGGAAATACATGAAGGACAAGCAAAAAAATGACTATGGAATGAACCAACAGAAGAATGAAGTAATGAAACCCACACCAATGGAAACTTGAGAAAACCATCTTTTTGACGATATCTCGTTTGCCAAAAAACGATATCGTATGCCCAAGTTACGGCCTCTAGAAGAAAACAGCTCCAAAGATGAAAAAAGTCAGCGTTGCATTAAATTTGACGGTCAAACGACTGTCGCAAAAAAACTCTGAGCTTAAATTTGACGGCCAAACGACCATCAATGTAAAAACACAATAGGGCTTATTTTTTAAAAAAATTGTTTTTTTAATAATAAAAAAAATTATAAAATTAATTTTATTATTTAAAAAAAATGTGAAAAGGCCGACGGCCTATACCGCCGATGACCTGTGTACGCGGGTACACTACGTAGGTACCGCCCTGCGTAGGTCTGCACAGGGTACCGCGACCAGGCCTTGGTAAGCCTTTAAAAGGCCTTTTCTAATTTGATTTTGATTTTTAAAAAAAATCAAAAAAACAAATTTTACAATATATATTTTTTTTTAAATGCAGACGAAAAATAAATTCCAAAACAAATAAAAAAAAATTTACCAGGAATTTTTCTCTGATCTGCGTGCAGACGACGGCCATACTTGCAAAAATATTTTGCCCCAAAATTCGACTTTGTTATAAATGGACGAATGAACAATTGATTTAGGGGTTTTGGACCACTGCAGACGCAATGGCAAGGTCCATTTGAGTTGAAAATGCTTCGAAATTATAGGTATGCCCTGGATCAAAAAAATAAACCCCAAACCCTTGAAGCTCCAAAAATCTTCAAAACAAGAATAGGAAGCAGCAGGTCTGGAGCTCTGATACCATGTAGGAGTTGAGAAAATACAATTTTACAAACCCCGAAGATCACCTGCATGCAAATAACCTGTCACAAAAGAAGAGATGGAGACAAACAAGCAAGGGTTCTCTGAAAACTGAAAATGTATATATCAGAGAGAATGAGAGAGTGAATTGATATGAAATACAATAGGATCAATCCTTATAAAAATGAGATCTTGCAAACCCTAATAAAACCCTAATAGGAAAAACCCTAAAAGAAGCCCTAATAGGAAAACATTTAATAATTAATATAATTATTAAATGTCACTTTATGCAAACTAATGTGAAATCTTAAGAAGGGAATAAAGGTAACTTAATCAACATAATTAAGATAAAACCTTTACTCTAACATCCATGTCTAAGATTGATAGGCTTTTGCAGGTTTTTTGTGGACCAAATTCCTATGATACCACACAACCACAGAGAGGCTACTAATCATGTGTTTCATAGGGAGCAAGGGATGTACATGTTTTGAACCATTTTAGAATACAAATAATTAGGCCAGCTGAGGTGGAATGGAGAAATGAAACTAGGCAGCAACTCCTTTTGTTTCTTCTCAAGTACAATATATTTCATTATCTGTGTTGCAAATGGGAGGATTATTTCCCTGCATGTATTGCTACAAATATTAACAAATGGAAATATTTTTAAGATGTTCTTCCATCACTATTGTAATATTTTTCATCGACTTAGTCTATTTTTTGATATACAAAAATTATGAGAAATTAATACATGCAAATGTGTATATTCCTTAATATATGCCTCAATTAAATGTGTATATTACATTTAAAATTAGTTGTAATGCTTCATGGTTTACATTTAAAGTTGTCTTCAAGGAAAAACATGTGGATTTATGAGTAAGAATGAAATAATGTCTAATATAATTGTAGAAAGGCATATTTTATTGACCCTACTGATGCAGAGGTGGTGGTAACCCAAGACATAAATTGACACAACTTCTCTCAAATATGCCAAGCAAGACATCAACTTTCAATTAACTCAACCTTGTAAAATAGCATCAAACTCAACAAGGACCCTATAGAGGTTTTCAACATCCAAGCAATGATAATTAAATCAACTTTGCACAATCTCCACGATAGATTCATTGAATTCCTCAAAACTCACCTATTGACATATGTTTCCATTGCAGTAGTTGGAAACCGTTTTTTAAGACTTTCAGCCAAATTTTTCCAAAACACCTAGGAAAATAATCATGGATTCACATACCCTTCTAACCCAAAAAAATTCTTGACTCAAGTTCCCAAACCAAGGATTTTCCAAGTCTCCTAACCCCAAATTCTCAAACAAGCCTCCAATGCAAAAACCCTCCTTGTAGGCTAAATAACTAGGGTTTTAGGGTACCATCATTGAATCTTCACCTTCCCAACCATTCCTACCCAATCTAACTGAATAGACATCTTTCAATAGGTCCAACCATGCTTAAGGAACACTCACTTGACCATTAACAATACGGATTATTCATTCCATAGGTCTGACCCACCAATTTCCAAGGGAAAACACACACCTCCAACCCTTCCTTTCATTCTTCAAGCCAAGGTATCATCCTTCCATGCCTCCTACTCCTAAAGTAACATACCCTACACTCAACTACATCATCCCACTAAGTTGCATTTGATGACAGTAGGTGGGATGATGGTTATGCCATTAGAATAGCCCTAAACCCTTAAGGTTGTTCAAGAACCCGGTAGGAGCAATTTGATGAATTAAGGCACTACAAGATTAAACCAAACCTTTCCAAGGCACCAAAAACAAGTTAAAACATTTATCTATTGTTTCTCAAGGGAATTAAATACATATAAGACCTGTTCGGCCTGTACATAGGTAGGGAACTCAAAAAAATCAGTAAAACTATGAGAAAACAAAGTAATTTCCAAGCTTTATTCTTTTCCCTCCAATCCAACAACCACAACTCAAGCCTCTCCAGGCTTTAGATAGAATTTCTCATCCTCCCCTAACTGATCAATGCCCCTAACCACCAAGAAACCAACTTTTCAAAACACATAACCGTTGCAATTACAAATTTGTTGCATTATGCAACTCACAAATTTGCAACTTGTATCACTTTTCCTAATAACTAAACTAATGAATCCATTATGTCATTGAGATACAATATTTCATGTTTCCTTTTAGGCTTACAAACTCACTTTTTGACACATTTTTAATGTAAGGGTGCATTTTGACCATCAAACATGGAGATTTGTGACTAGGTGCCTAGGTGCTCCTGCACCACCTACCTTGTCAATCCTACCGAATTGGCAAGATATTGAGCTTGGAAAGCTAGTGAGCTCACTGGCTTGCCAAATCTGTAGGGTTGAAAAGGTAGGGGCAACGTATGCCTCAAAAACATTGATGCAACCTAGACCATCTCTAACATACCTCAATTCCACCTAAGACTCCTTTGAAGCAACTTCCTAAAAACTTGAAAACAACACTGTCCAACCTCACTTTTTCATGTAAAAAAAACCCAAATGCCACCTAGGACATCACCAAAAATTGGTATGTGCACCTCCCGATGCAAAGTGGATCAACGAAGATGTGATTTGACACAACTTCTCTCAAATATGCCCACTAAGACATACACATTCACTTGACTCAACAGGGTACCTCAACTTCCCAACCATGGAGTCCGTTAGACCAGACATGATCAGAGGCTTGGGAAAATATTAAAAATCCCTTACTTGATTGATCAACACCCACCAATAGGACTTTACACTTTAGGAACAACCAATGACTCTTCAAAACAACATTAGGCCTTAACTTCCTTGTAGCCCTATCAACTAGGACAATCAACAATAAAACTGGTTGGAGGCAAAAACCAGAAAATTGACACAGGTTTCAAGCCCCTTATGTATAAGATAAAATTACATATGGTACTATCCCATTCCACCCAGTCCTGGCCTTAATGCATGGTGGGAATGGAAGATACAAGCAAAATTCAGTCAAAACCCTGATTTTGGAGGTTTTCAGACCACCCGACAGAGAAATATGAATATCTCCCTTGTCCCTTAATGAAATTACTCCACACCAATGCCAAAAGAGATCCAACTCAACCCCCTTTCAAACAATTATAGCCTTGGAGTCTGGAAAAAAACCTACATACCGTACCAAGTACGGGATCGATAATTCTTGCACAGGAAATTAAAAAAAAAAAACTTTTTTATTGAATCTTCTTTCTTTCTTCATCAACAACCTTGCCTCGACTAAGAGAGGCATATTTAAACTCTAAAAACCTCCCTCCAACGTCCCATAACTTTATTTTGAATTGGAGGGACGTTGGAAACCAATGTACTCTTATTTAGACCTCTAAT
Source organism: Sequoiadendron giganteum (assembly GCA_007115665.2). Taxonomy (NCBI): domain Eukaryota; kingdom Viridiplantae; phylum Streptophyta; class Pinopsida; order Cupressales; family Cupressaceae; genus Sequoiadendron; species Sequoiadendron giganteum. Next base: position 564,703,798 of record CM021103.1, on the reverse strand, counting down.
TACCTAGTTAAGGCAATTAACACTACACCAAGAACCAGACTAGGTAGAACACTCTAAAGGTGTTAAAGGCTCTTCAAAACACAACAAATGACCAATGTGACTCCCCTCAAATACCTAGTTTCATCATGGCACCATGATTCATTAGTTGTCCTAGATGCACCAAGGCTACATGGTGAGGAGACCTAGTACAAACATCAAAAGTCAACACTAAGCTTAAAAGATTATTACAAACATTGAAGATGGTCCTTAGGACCTTATTACATTAAAATCAACCTGAAAAACAAAATGAGATTCATTCAAGCCTCATGGAGGCATTTGGACCCCAAGGTGCCCCTGCACGACCTCAACTCCCCTAAGCCATGAACATGTTTCTTACAACATCAATACACACATCTCAGTACCCTTGAACGACCCCTCTCAATAGATTCCACTCACAACTCATCAAACTCATACTTTCTTACACAAAATTAGGCTTGTCACATGAGGATGCCAAGCCTAAGGTAACCAAGAAATCACTCCAAACTCCCTGTCATTCTCCAAAACCTCTTCAAACATAAATTACACAATGAACTATTCCATTCCACCAAGAATTAAGCCTTGACCAAAAGGGAATGGTGAGTTGTGTGCATTCTTGTGATCAAACCCTGATTTTTGAGGGTTTTTGACCAGTTGTAGAAGAATAATGACAACTCCCTCTATTCTTTATGGAATTGGACCAAACCATCGCCAAAAGGAAGCTATCTCACTCCTCTATCGAACCATGTCATCCTTGCAGCTGTACATACAAGCTACATGCCGTACCAAGCATAGGATCAACAAATTTACACAGAAAATTAGAAATAGAGAAGAGTGTGAATAATTCTTATTAGATCTTTTCCAAAAGTTCAACAAAAACCTCCATTTGAGCCTCTCAAGGATTTACATATTCCTTTACACCCTTCTCTAACTGATCCATGCCCTCAACTAACTAAATACCCTTATTACATAAAAAAAACTCCATTCTTGCACACTCATATACAAATACACAAATTTCTCTTCAAAGGCTACAAAGACAACTTCTAGTGCAAGATTGAAATTTTCATATTTTTTATCACTAGACCCAAAACTCATCCTAAAACATACCTAATGGTCTTAATTGACCTTATTCAAAGCAAATAATGCTCAAAATATCCACAACAACCTATTGACCAACCTATTCACCATCAGATAATCAAATATTGAGGGTGAGGTGTAGGCAAGGGTTTACTAAAAAACCATACTCCAAACCTTCCCACAACCAACCAAAGTCTGAAAAACATTCAAAAAGGTTTGCACAAGCTTAAAAGTTCAAGATATATCGCTGCCCCCAAATATTTCTTCAAACCCTAGCACTAAACCACCATTTGACATCTACGACATCACCTAAAAACCCTCTATTCGCCTCCCTTGCACATAAAAATTTTCACACATGTTTAATAACCCTAACTAAGCCTTGACATTGAGTTATATAATCATATAGTGTGTGGAAGGCTTAATATGACATTTTAATGCACTCAAAACCCTTAAAACAGGGTATACAAATCGACCCTCAGTAATTGGCTTCTAAAATGCACAAAATCACTTGAAATCCAACCAAACCAAAACTAAAATAGAGTTAGTTATGTTTCCAACCTAATTCCATCAAAAAGAGAGCACAATCGCTCTGAGATACGTTCAACCGACTCGATCCCTTAAGGGTCCAAAGTGCAAAAGGGCAGCAATCTTTGACAGGGTATTAATCCTAAACCGTGGTGATTACAAAATCTTTGTCTGAACCTACGAGATGAAGTTGGGCCCCTCTATAATAACCTCTCTCAAATTTTTCTATCTCAGAGGCATTTTCCTGTGGTGGCGAATTTTCACTTGGGGAAAAAGTTGTCAAATGCAAGTAGTTGAAACTTGCAAAGTGGTGCAACTTTTGTTCCACAACTCATGTGACCAAATGGATTGTTCCAACATGTCCAGGTGGGTACATTTACGCTAGGCATGGTCCTTTTTCACACCCAAACACGCAAAATCCCTCTAAGCTATGTTCAACCAGATCAATCCCTTAAGGGTCCAAAGTGCAAAATGGTTGCAAACTTTAGCATGCTCATATTCAAACACCGTGATGCTTAGAAACTTCTCGTATGAGCCTATGGGATTAATTTGGGCCCCTCAACAATAACCTCTCTAAGTTTTTTCTATCTCAGAGGCATTTTCCTGTGGTGGCGAATTTTCACTTGGGGAAAAAGTTGTCAAATGCAAGTAGTTGAAAGTTGCAAAGTGGTGCAACTTTTGTTCTGTAGCTCGTGTGACCAAACGAACTGTTCCAACATGTAAGAATAGGTATGTTTACGCTAAGCATGGTCCTCTTTCACGCCCAAACATGTGGAATCTCTCTAAGCTATGTTCAACCGGATCAATCCCTTAAGGGTCCAAAGTGCAAAATGGCTACAAACTTCAACATGTTATTCGAATACTGTGACGCATAGAAACTTCTCGTCTAATCCTACAAGATTGCATTAGGCCCCTCTACAATAACCTCTCTCGTTGTTTTCTATCTCGGAGACATTTTCCTATGGTGGCAAATTTTCACTTGAAGAAAAAGTTGTCAATTGCAAGTAGTTGAAAGTTGCAAAGTGATGTAAATTTTGTTCTGCAGTTCGTGTGACCAAACGAATTGTTCCAATGCGTCCAAATAGGTATTTTTACACTATTCATGGTCCTCTTTCACACCCAAACACGCAAAATCGCTCTAAGCTACATTCAACCAGATCGATCCCTTAAGGGTCCAAATTGCAAAATGGCTGCAAACTTCAACATGCTATTACTCGGATACTGTAATGCTTAGAAACTTCTCATCTAATCCTACAAGATCGTGTTGGGCTTCTCTACAATAACCTCTCTCATTTTTTTCTATCTCGGAGGCATTTTCCTATGGTGGAAAATTTTCACTTGGAAAAAAAGTTGTCAAATGCAAGTAGTTGAAAGTTGCAAAGTGGTGCAACTTTCGTTTCTGCAGCTCATGTGACAAAATGAACTATTCCAATGCATTTGAATAGGTATGTTTACACTAGGAATGGTCCTCCTTTGCACCCAAACACGTGGAATCGCTCTGAGGTACGTTCAACCAGATCGATCCCTTAAGGGTCCAAAGTCCAAAATGGCTGCAAACTTCAGCATCCTATTACTCGGATACTGTGATGCTTGAAAAATTCTTGTCTGATCCTACAAGATCATGTTGGGCCCCTCTACCATAACCTCTCTCAATTTTTTCTATCTCAGAGGCATTTTCCTGTGGTGGTGAACTTTCACTTGGGGAATTTTTTTTCAAATGCAAGTAGTTGAAAGTTGCAAAGTGGTGCAAATTTCGTTCTGTAGCTCGTGTGACCAACTGAACTATTTCAACACATCTAAATATGTATGTTTACGCTAGGCATGGTCCACTTTTGTACCCAAACACGTGGAATCGCTCTGAGCTACATCCAACCAGATCGATCCCTTAAGGGTCCAAATTGCAAAATGCCTGCAAACTTCAGCATGCTACTACTCGGATACTGTGATGCTTAGAAACTTCTCATCTAATCCTACAAGATCACGTTGGGCTGCTCTACAATAACCTCTCTCAGTTTTTTCTATCTCGGAGGCATTTTCCTATGGTGGAAAATTTTCACTTGGAAAAAAAGTTGTCAAATGCAAGTAGTTGAAAGTTGCAAAGTGGTGAAACTTTCGTTTCTGCAGCTCATGTGACAAAATGAACTATTCCAACGCATCTGAATAGGTATGTTTACACTAGGAATGGTCCTCTTTTGCGCCCAAACACGTGGAATTGCTCTGAGGTACGTTCAACCAAATCGATCCCTTAAGGGTCCAAAGTCCAAAATGGTTGCAAACTTTAGCATCCTATTACTCGGATACTATGATGCTTAAAAAATTCTTGTCTGATCCTACAAGATTATGTTGGGCCCCTCTACCATAACCTCTCTTAATTTTTTCTATCTCAGAGGCATTTTCCTATGGTGGCGAACTTTCACTTAGGGAATTTTTTTTCAAATGCAAGTAGTTGAAAGTTGCAAAGTGGTGCAAATTTCGTTCTGCAGCTCGTGTGACCAACCGAACTATTCCAACGCATCCAAATATGTATGTCTACGCTAGGCATGGTCCACTTTTGTACCCAAACACGTGGAATCGCTCTGAGCTACATCCAACCAGATCGATCCCTTAAGGGTCCAAAGTGCAAAATGGCTGAAAACTCTAGCATGTTATTACTCAGACACTGTGATGATTAGAAATTTGTCGTCTGATCCTACGAAATCACGTTGGTCCCCTCTACAATAACCTCTCTATTTTTTTCTATTTTGGAGGCCTTTTCCCATGGTGATGAATTTTCGCTTGGGGAAAAAGTTGTCAAATGCGAGTAGTTGAAAGTTGCAAAGTGGCGCAACTTTTGTTCTACAGCTCGTGTGACCAAACAGATTGTTCCAATGCATTTGGGTGGGTACTTTTACGCTACTAATAGTCCTCTTTCACACCCAAACACGCGAATTTTCTCCAAGCTACATTCAACTACATCGATCCTTTAAGGGTCCAAAGTGCAAAATGGTTGTGAACTTCACCATGCTCGTATTCAGACACTGTGACACTTAGAAAATTCTCATCTAAGCCTATAGGATCATGTTGGGCCCCTCTATAATAACCTCTCTTGGTTTTCGCTATCTCAAAGGATTTTTCCCGTGGTGGTGATTTCTTGTTTGGGGAAAAAGTTGTCAAATGCAAGTAGTTGAGTGTGTAAAAATGGATTTATAGCCATTCCACCCATTGTATCCTACTGTAACTTAGTGGAATGACATAATTAGAGGTAGGGAACATATGTTCATTATTTTTGGAGTAGGTGAGGTGATTTGAGTGGTTTGGTCTAATGCCCTAGTTGGCAATTTGACGAGTTTTGGTGAAATTCAGTGGTTTAAGAGTGGAAATGGTTGAAATCCTTTGGGGTAGCAGTTTGTGAGGGACTTTAAGCATGTGCAGGTTTTTTTAAGCATGTTTGATGCATTGAAAAGGTGTTATGAGTTGTGAAAATAGGATTTTCAATAAACCCACCCGTTTAAGGCTTTCAGCTATAGCAACAAGGTAGTGAACTATTTGATAAAATGTTTTGGTAAACATGTATGAAAATGTGGTAGCATAGAAAAGGCAGTGAATAGTTTGAAAAAATGCCTCAAATAAACATGGTCTCATGGTGATGGAATGTCATGACAATCCATAGCTTTAAGGATTGTGATTAATGATTGGAATTGTGTTTAGTGAGATTGCAAGACCTCCCCTACTACATCAATGTTTTAGGGTTTTATCCATAGCAGCAAGGAAATTAACTGTTTGATATAATGCTTTGACAGACATGTATGGAAAATGTGGTAGCATAGAAACGACAGTGGACTCTTTGAAAAAAAAGCCTCAAAAAAATGAGGTCTCATGGTGATGGAATGCCATGACAATCAAAAGAAATTTGATTGTCATGCCATTCTGCCACCATGAGACCACATTTATTTGAGACATATTTTGAACTAGTTCACTTCCTTGTCTATGGCTTGTCATGGCATTCCATCACCACATTTATTTGATGCATTTTTTCAACTAGTTCACTGCCTTGTCTATGTTATTACTTACTATTATTCTTTTGATATATTTTTTCGAAGCATCCATAGCTTGTTCGAAATCACTTGTTCTAGGCTTTTAGCCATAGCAACAAGGCAGTGAATTGTTTGATAAGATGCGTTGGTAGACATGTATAAAAAATGTGGTAACACAGACAAGGCAGGGAACTATTTGAAAAAATACCTCAAAGAAATTTGGTCTCATAGAATGCCATGATAAGAAAATGCAATTCGCAGCTACTCCTATTTATCAGTTATGAAATGTAAATAAATTGCATAACTAATTAGGTTTACTTTGTACAAACTATATTGTAATTGAAATTTTGTCATCTATCAACATCTACTTATTAGTTATGTGAAGTGAAGTAATGCTTTGACTTTGAAAGATGTGCAATGCAATGTAATCAACGATATGAATATAAACTACAAAAATCCATTTTTTTACTATTCATTAGTTAAAATATTTATTTTATTTTCTCTCTATATCTCTATATGCTATGGAAATACCTCTCAATTTGTTTTAAAAAATTTTTTTCTCTTGTTCTACAATTTTTCTTGGTTTTTTCACAAACTATTATACTTTTGGTTTGTCAATTTTTTCCCCAAAAGATTTTTGCTGCTATGCATTAGAAGCATGAAGCATACATGTGAATACACATAATATAGGTGAAGTATACATGTGAATAAGTGGAGCATACATGTGAATAAGTGAGGCACAAGTAATTGAAGCATTCCAAAGGATACAAACCACCACGAATGGAGCTTATTTACACAATGCGCTTTAGATGGTGCTTATTGAGCATTCAACAGTAATTAATTAAGAATTAGATGTAAACAAAATCCATGCTTAAAAAATTCAAGAATACAACTTACATGATACGCATGATAACATCATTCAAGAATGGCAATAGAAAAATAAGATTTTCTTTAATCAAAAATCCGAAAGGCTATACAATGATATATATTGATAAAAGTATATACAATATATCGAAAAAAACCATACAGGCTTAGTACAAAGGAGCCATATGGACATAAAATTTCACGTATATATTGATAGTATAAAACATATGTTCCAAAATTCCACATAGGCATACAATAAACAACACTAATACATAGTCATTTCCATCTAGGGGAAGGAAATAGATCCCGTGTTGCCTTCGAAATTCGGCTAGATGGAGTGACTATTGCTTCTCTTGTCTTTCGAACACACTTGCTAGTCCTCCTCTCTTCACTCTGGACTTTCAACTGATACAATAAAAATTAAAGATGTTAAAACATAGAAATTGAATTATGGAATGGCATATAACAAAATATATAATCACTTACCACATACATATAGTCATCATGCACATTTACAACATCACCATATCCACGATCTGGAGTGACAACCATCTGTAGCAACCATGAAGATATAAATTAAACTACATAAAATTATCATGAAAATTTTCTATAATAGACCATAAAAGAGAAAATATAATGTCAAATCGACTAATCTATTCCATACCTCTCTCAATGGATAAGAACTGGCTATCTGCAACAACTCCATGGTCCATTGTGCCACCAATATCACTAGGGTTGTCTCCTGTAAACAACTACAAATGAAACAATATCTCAGGTATCATGTTGATATAAAGACCAAGAGGAGATAATGGAACATAAGGTGAAATAAGAGTGGGTAATGGGATGGGAATAAAAGGGTGATGTAGAGAGGGGGCTCAAACTCATTCAAAGTGAAAAATTCCATTCAAGAGGCATCTAACAAGATTAAAAATGCCTATTAGAGTAATCCAAACAATCTTCAAAGCTTGACAACAATCAGGAGTCTAACTTCTCACTTTCACCCATGTAACCTAATAGTTTTCTAAACTCAGTTTTTGGCCTTTAACTCCCATGCTTTCCAAAACACGTGACAATCAGAAGGTGGATTTAGATACCCATTTCAAAGATATAAAACATATCTCTTAACCATATACAATTATTTTGGACCAATCCCTTGAAATTAGACCCTCAACACTGTCCTAGGCCATGAATTAGGCCAAATTTACAAAGAAACATAGCTTTACACTTAACACACACCCTTGAAACCTTGGGGAAGAATTTCCTATGCCCTCAAACCTCTAAAACCACAACCAACACCCAGTATTGACACCTCCAACATAGAAAACTCCAAAACCCTCAATTTCATGCCAAGTTAAAGGGGTTTCTTCAAAGTCCCACTTGCACAACCTCTCAAACCATGCCACTGACTCATACATGTATATTCTGACCCCAATATGCTCAAAATTTGGAAAACACTCCACACTCTCATTGATTTCCACAAGCCTTAGACCCAAGGCTCCATCTTCATGTGTTTTTCTTCACAAAACTCATCAAGACAACATGTTTATCTCCTTATTTCCTTCTCCACAACTCTAATCATGCAACCTACAACCTACTCAGACTCCCTAGGGCCCATTAAACTAGTTACAGTAGGTACAGTCAATGTAAGGAACCTTAAATCATGATTTTGGTTACAAAACCCTCAAACAGTGTGTCCTCGACCTGTCACAGGAAAACATGGATATTTACCACAAATCATAATGGATCTACCTCAAACTTGTTCTAAAATATGTTAACATCTGACACCACAAAGTAAAATTATTTACATGGCACAATCAATCTATGCGGGCTCGTATAGGCCTGCAAATGACAAGAAAACTCAGAAATTTGATGAAAAACAAAGATATTCTTATTGTCAATGCTTCAAACTTCAAGCCAACGATACAAAACAAGTTGTCATACCTTTTTAAAGGATTATCCTCGTCAAAATATTTCCCAACTACCTTACAACTACTTTTTAAACCTCTCATTACCATTGCATTACAAATTTGTTGCATTTATGCAACTCACAAATTTGGCACTTTCAAGTTTTGAATCTTTATATTTTCCTAGACCCTCTTAAACACCTAAACTATTAAAAATAGTCTAATGAGACCTTATTCAACTAAGAAATCATGAATTACTCAAGAAAACATCATCCTATCTACCTTGACACCCCTTGTTAACTTTGACAATTCCTTCCACATGATTTGCAGACCTTACAAGATGAATACAAAAGCCTCTCAAAGTTGATCAATTACAATAGAATGGTCACATTGGACCTTATTAAGACTCAAGGACTCAACTCAAACATCCTAACACACCTTTCCTATTAGACACTTAATGAAGAAACATAGAAAAGAGCAGTGCCCTTGCACCAAAGGGATTAATGGAACATAGGATGGACTAGTATAGATTGATGGGATGGGCTAGGATGGGATAACAAAATATAGGGTGGATAATTAGAGGTTAATGGGATGTGATTATTAGGGAATAATGCAACATAGGGTGAATTAGGAGGTGCCTAGGGTTTGACTATAGTACACGAAGTGAGAACTTGACCTGTGTGTAGCAATAATAGATAAGAGTTGTCTAGGATGAAACATGAATAAATATGGTATAACATAGGATGATATAAAGGAACATAGGGTGGAACATAGCGGATCATGGAGCATCTAGGGTTAAATAATAATGGGTACAATAAGATGGGAGTAGAAGGACATAATGACACATAGCATGGACTAGAAGATATTAGTGGGATGGGCTAGGAGGGGATCATGGAAAATAGGGTGAACTATTAAATGTTAATGGTAAGGGATTAGGAAGGAATACAGGAACAAAATTTGAATTAGGATAACATAATGTGAAACGATCAAGGAATACTTGAATGCAATGTTTGTGTTTCTCATCAAATTTTTAGATTTGTATATACGCTAAATTATGAAAACTAGCTAACATATATTTACAACACCATTAATGAATAAAGGCTACCTGAGTGTACGTTATTTGAGGATATGAATCACGAGGTGTGGAGGAAGAAGATGCACCAAGAAACTATTTGAAATCTGAAGCATGTTATGAGACAAACATTCAAATATTCCATTCAATTGTTCAAATGCAATAATAATATCTTTAATACTAGTTGCATACCTATGGACTCATCGTCGAGAATGTATAAGGGTCCATAGGAATAGAGCATGCCTCATGAATAGTGCGACCCTAAAATTTCATCATATCAAAATTCTACTAATTTAGTTATTCTTAAATTTAAAAATATAATTTAATAAACAACATTAAAATAACTTGCTAAATTTTACCTGAGTGCCAATGTCAAATGTATCATTCAGAATATCATCTATGAAAGCCATCGCCTTTGCAACTAATGTAGGCCATGTAGCTGCATCAGGAGCACTCTGATAATCCTATGTGCAAATAGCACCACAATGGTGGGGTGGAGCTCAGGGCCTACACGTCTCCTCCACAACAGGCTCTACTAGAGGACTCGCACACTGTAAAATGGTCTGGGTGAGTGAGCCAATAGACTTCATCGTGTCCACCTCTACACTGTCCTTAACAATGGAAGGAACAACGAAATGCTCCACCATGGGTTTTCCCAAGACTCTTGGTGCCAATTGTGGATTACGTCATGCAAGAGGTCTATCATGTGTGGAGACCCCACCTCTACCTTGAAAGTCTAAAATGTCAAAATAGTTTGGCATTTTATTTAGGACAAAATCGCAATAGAGTTTCCTCAAAAATTATTGTGGCACCTCATGGTTATTGCATGGAGGTTGGTCAAATAACATCCACCACCGCTCCAAAAAAATTTTTTAATTAACTCATGGTGGCACCAATAGATGGAGAACCTCCTGCATGCATGAGACAAAGTTTCATTGGTTTTCAGGTTTATAAATAGGGCACACAAGTCAGCTTTGCTAATTTTTAGTTTTTTGACATCTGCATATGACAAACCACTAGCATAATTGTCTCATCTCATGCCTCTTATTTGACCAAAAATTTATTTTCTCACTCATTTCTCCTACATGAGTTACAATTGACTTCAATGATTCAACAACCCCTCTCCTATAAGGGTGGGTTTCAACATGCTCGATTAATCTTGCAATTAATTGTCGAATGTCTCTTTTATTGTTTTTAATTTGATTTTGAATATTTTCTTGTGTTCCTTAAGGATGCCTATGAATTGATGGAGGGGTTTCGGGTTGTTCTTGTATAGGAGGCTCTTCATCAGAGGGTGATTGTTAATTATTAATGTTTCGAGGTGGAGATTCATTCCCTCAGAATTAGAACAAAGTTTTATTATAAAAACCTATTTAAATTTGCATTTTAAATCAAATTCGAAATAAGTAGAATAAAAATGCATACCTCTTTGCAATCTTTGACCTCTCTGACGTGTTGGCGGCATCCTTGTGGAAAATGGCAAGCTAAGGATGCAAACAATGGAAGAGATTTGGCGAGCGTGAGTTGCAGACCTGAAATCCTCTTCCTCAAGCTGCGGGTTGAAGACAAAATGAGGGTTTGAAACCCGATTTTTAGCTTTTATGTCTATTGAGCCATTTGGCGCACGCCAAATTTGGCATGCGCCAAATGGCTTATTTCGGTTTTTTTTAACATTTTTTTCAATTTGGCACCTAAATTGTGTCACAGATTGGTGCACTTACCCTGGGTAAATTCCATCTCGTGTTGGTTCCATGTATCTCTTATGTGTTTGTGTAATTCAACTCCATATCTAGGTGTTTATGTATAGGCCCTTATATTTGTGGATTGAGATTGTGATTCATGTTATGTATGACCTGCCCAAGAGTGAACTTCCAAAATATTTGAGTAGTGACAGGTAGTCATTGGATCGTACCACTGATCAATGTCTGGGCTACTACTAGGGACTAGTCAACATTCACCTAGTTCGTGGAGGTGAAGGTAGCAGGCTACCTTGGTTATGATATGGCCATAGCGATTGCACATGTAAGGAACCATCTATGTGGGTACGGTAATCCAGGGCTAACTGTGTATTGAGAGGGTTCATTGGTTGTAACTGGTAAGCACGAAACTGATCGATGCCAAGTGTTACTCAGGGCTTTGAAGAAGATAGCTAACAATATCACTAAGGTCACAAGGTGGTATATGTCGATAACTACTTCTTCTTGGGAGGATAGACTTGTCTTTGGTGGTCTATAGGCGATTAAAATCAAAATCCACTAGGTTTGGTAGGTTCACTACTTGGGGAAACCCTTGGGATGGTGGACGGACCCGCGGTGTAGTATGGTATGCACCGAATCCCCTCCTAGTTGTCAAACTATATACTTAGCCTTGTGGGATTGAGGATGAACCCACAGTGTAGTATGAGATGCACTGAATCCTCTTCCCATTTTTCCAATGGTGTGGAAGACCGGTGGAAAGGATAGGACCTGCAGTGTAGTGCGCAATACACCAATATTATTTCTATCTGGGATGCATTGTGGACATGTGTTAGCCATTGTGATGTGTTAGTCAACCATTGTTATTATGTTATGTGATGTATGGTGGAGCTCGTCACTATGTTTATGTGATGTATGATGGAGCTTATCATTATGTATTTATGATATATGTTGGAGCTAGCCACTAATGTAATTATGATATGCAAATGAGCTAATCCCATTGTACTTGTGATCTGGGTATGATCCAATCATTTTTATACTTGTGATTTGGGTATGATCCAATCATTTTTATACTTGTGATTTGTGTATGATCCAGTCACCATTGCACTTGTAATCTGTGTATGATCTAGTCATTGTTGTATTCATACTGTGTATAAGCTAATCAACTTGTGTATATGGGAGTATGCTCATGACGACCATTGTGTATAATATTTGAGATTATGGTATGAATGACCTCTTGTGAATATTGTGAATGTTTGTACACTATCATTTGGTAATGATTGGTATGGACCCAACACTTGATGACAAGATTATTATCATTATATTATAATTGACTATGGTGATAGCTTACATGTACTAAATTAATAATTATGGGTTAAAGGTGAGATAATAGATTTCATACAAGAAGTGAGATTGAACTCCCTTTGTCATTGTGGGGCAAAATACGATGCCTCTTATTTCCACAAGGGGATACGTAGGCAGGGTCATTATGAACCCTCGAGGCTTAGGTCATAGGTCTAGGAAAGACCTCAAGCTTGGGACCAACACTCTTTTGTGCAAACATATAATTGGAAATAATGAGATGAAGCCTCCATGGGAATGGAGAAGTATTGAAGTTAACACTATTAATTTTCATGGAAGGCGCTTTTAATCGTTTAAGTTGGTAGATTTTGTGAATGCCAAAAATAAAATTGTAGTGCCCATGGGGTGGATTTTACACCATTTTAATTTTCTATGGCAAGATGCATTGATCAATTTGCCAATGATGAGATGCCAAATGATGTAGGTTTTGTTATTCAATTAGGAAGTATTAAATTAGAGAGGTAGGATGACACTGAATCTAGGGGATGCACTAGCCCCTATACTCAAGATCCTATGGAGGAACAACAATGTAAAGACAAAGGAATAGACACACACGCAAGATGTAATACAACATGAAAAAAATGAAGCATACACAATGAAGATGCTAACATAATGAAAAACACAATACAAACATGCAAAGGGGGTATGACAATCACAAACTAGAAAGGTCTGCAAAATTCTTACTAAGATCCATACCCAAGGCATCATAAATCACAAGGCTAGAAAAGTCCAATATTTGCTAGGTGACCCATGAATGAAAACATCGCAAGCTAGTGAAGTTTGATATTCACTAGGTGAACTTGCTAAGAAACAACACAAGCTAGTGAAGCCTGATATTCACTAGGTGATTTTTTGCAATAGTAGCACATGAAAACACGCAAGGGCTAGTGAATTTTGATATTCACTAGGTGAGTTTCCATGTCAACCATACCAAGAATTATAGTCCCAATAATTCTAATAAGGTGCTACAAAATGTGATCAATTTTCCAAATGAAGCACATGATGGAATGTATGTCCCCACCTTAAAGGAATTATTGATGCCAACCAGAAGAAATTGCCTTTAAGGTAGAATAAAATGATATTTACAACATGATAGGCCGTGAGATATTATTGGGAAACCCTATGCCACATGATGTGTTTTGAAAGAAGCTAACTCATGAAAAGAGGTTGCCCCTAAATCAAAACTACATAATTAAAAGGAAAAAAATAATACAAAAGGGATCCAAAGATTTGGGGTCATTATAGATGAGAGATAATGTATAATATGATCATGCTCAAAACTGACATCATTCCCTAAGTACTTGCAGAATTACGAATATAAGGGAGGAATGACATATTAAGACAACATAAAAGTTTTTGGGTCAACATGGAAGAGACCTAAATATCTCAATGCTTTGCATCGTTCACACAAGGAAACAAAAGACAAAAAATTTCACAACATAAAGATGAAGGAAGATACAAATAGATGAATGCCACAACAAATTCATTTTATTTGTATCTTTTTGCCAACAAGAACAATGAGGGTCATCCAAAGAAAAATAAAAATCATAAAGACATGCCAGGAAACACATTATGGGGAGATCACATTACATGCAAGAAAAAACATAGAGACACAAAATGGTACCACACATGTGATCTGATCTATAGAAAATCATCTACATCCCAATCTTGCTCATCGTAAATGGAAGGCAGACAATAGGCTAAAGGAACTACAACCACTACAGTACAAGGAGAATTATCAGGTTCAAAACATGGTGGGTCACTCAAATTAGGAGGATTATCATGGTCATATCCATCTAGATTTGTTGATTTTGCAAACATAAGAGATAATTAATTATGATCTTCTTGTTGTTTTTTTGGTTTACCTTTTAACTCACTATCATAATGTATCACGTGATAGGTTGCATAATACTACTATCAATATGATTGAGAGCACTAACATCCATATTTTTAACTAGTGAGTTCTTCATTATTTGTTTTGGTTGGGATAAATAAAGTTCAGCGAGGGTAGTAGAGTGGAGTCAGGCAATGACGATGATTGATGGGTGGGAGGTATTTCATCAAAATTTGGTTGTATGGATGGATAGCCATTAGGTAAGGTTTAGCAATCTTTAGCAAGTTGATGAGCCATAGCTCGACGTCTTCATTTGAATTCTTTGGCACTTCAATTTCATCTTGCATGAGCTTCAACTTGTGAAAGAGGAATTGAAGCATTTCCCAACATTGGCCCCTTTTCTTCCTTTTTGTAGAATGAATCAAAGGAACTATCAAAGATTGAGAAACCATATGTGTTTTAGGTTTTCTCACAAAAATTGTTTTTCTTTAAGAGGCACAAATTTAATCCCTAAAGGCCTAGTCGAACAGTTGTTTCATGGTCCTTTATAGGATGGTGGATGGGGAACCATGACATATATACCAAAATATAGAGGAAGAATACCCGATTTGGGCTAAGGTTTGTTTACTACCTTTGAAGTAGGAGGAACAACCACTGTAGCCACTAGAGACCGAGTAGCCTTAGGTGAAATATTGATAAGGAATAATTGGGCTATATCTTAGCTTTAAAATTTTGATATGACACAAATAAATAATCTCAATGAGGTTTAACTATTGGACTAGTTGAGGCCAAAAGTAATCTAGTGAAAAATTTCCACAAGAGGTCAAATTCTTAAATCCACTATGGTAAATGGTATGTATATTTTCTTCAAATGAGAATTTAAGATATTTATAAATAACCGATGGGACCACATTCATGGAGCTTAGCCATGGATAACCTAACTTCACATGAAATTAGTTTGATGTCAAGATTATGGTAAATAAAGCATTCAATTGTTTAGGTCCAACTTTCACTGGAAATGTTATGGAACCAATCATAGAGCGAATATAACCATCATGAGACTTTAATAATGATTTCAATTGTTCATAATTATATTTATAAGGTTCATGCAAATACAATAATTCTTTAGTGATCATGTTCACTACACACACGAGATCAATGATTATTCCCCTTGTGGGTTGGTCATTAATTATACTGGTGATGTAAAGAGGACCATCAGATGTAGTTATAGAAGCATCAATATGCATAAAAGAAATATCAAGAAAAAGATTGGTTTAACCCTTGTGAGTTTGAATGTCAATCTTGCTTATAACATTGGATATATAATCCTCTTCTTTATCACTTTGTTGGACAAAATCAGTTGAATGAATTGGTAATGGGTTTGTAAATATTTGTAAGTTTTGATTAGGTGTTGAAACCGATTTATTTCCTTTGTCATTTACACCACCCAACTGGATGACATTATAATCAATGAGGTCCTTCACTTGGTGCTTAAAACACATGCATCTTTTTGTATCATGTTTAGGTGTACGATGATATTGAAAAAATGATTTTGCATTAAATTTTGGTGGTAAATTGTTTAGTTGTGTGTCTAATTGGATGAAGTTGAACCATATTCTTGTTTAGCAACTACAACATAATAGTATGGAGAGAATCAAGAAATTATGAAAAATTTATATCTCTTGGCCTAAACTGATATGGTGATGTAGATGCAACTAAAAATTCCATATGAATGTTATTGGATGATTGAGGATTGTTTATCTTTATAAAGTTTTTGTTTTCCTTCTTAAATGATTGATATTTATTTTGAGGTACGACTTCAGATTGACCATTAGGAGTCGATCTAAAGGTGTACCTTTATATTGGCTAACCAATATCTAATAATCATGAAGGGTTGTACATAAATATGTAAATAAAGGATAATTCATCAACAAGATCTTATCTTTGATGTTAGGTTGCACATTTCCAATGAAAAATATTTGTATATTAACATTTGGGAGAGAATATGAGATTTGTGAATAATGGGTTTGGTATCATCCTATGAAATCAATAAATTTCTCTTTAGGTCCTTGTTTATAATGGAATAAATATGTTAATGTAACTTGATGTCTAATGTTTGTTTTAAAACATTGAATGAATTCAATAAAAAGTGTAAATGACATAATCGAGTTATTAGGTAATGAACAAAACCAGTCTAACGCCATGTCCTTCAATGATTGCATAAATAGTTTGGCTAAGAGAGCATCTTAAAAAATAAAATCACTATATACAGTGGTGAAATCCAATACATGGTTAATGGGATCTCCTTTGTCAACACACTTCTCAAAGTGAGGTATCTCAATGTTTTATGGTATGAGTGTCCTTAGGATAACAAAGGACAATTGACTATTTTTACTTGCTATGTTGGAGGATTAGCATTGGATTGATTTTGGTTCATTTTTAAATTTGTTGTTGTAATGACAACATGTTTTATAAAAGTTGGTTTATCATAGGATCATTTGGTGACTTTTTTTGAGAATGTGTCGAATATGGTGAACTATTGTTAATAACTAGAAGGATATTGTTAATGATTTGTAGGTTAATGTGTTGCATGTTTATGAGAGGTGGGGAACATGGAGGTATTGTATTTGAAGGGACAAATCTATAAGGATTCCCCCAAGAAAGCCCCAAAATAGAGTTTAGGCCATTACTATATTGCATGGTAGATGCTACAACTGGAGGGGTAAAAGTAGGTATAGAAGGCATGGTCATAGGAGAGGAAACATTTTTTCCTAATTTATTTTGAGCACTATTAAAGGCTTGAGTGCAACTAGATGTTGTAGGAGTGGTTGCATCAACTATATGAGCTAGACTACGTAACACTTCTATCCCTTGTGAATCATTGATTAGCTTCCTAAGGTTATCCACAAGAGAAACTATTTCTCTAGCCAAAGACCTGGTACTTAAGTATTATTGAAGGTCTTCTAGGTCTTTGTCCAATTGTTTAAGTTTATATTCAGGGACATGGGAAAAAATAGCCTCCAAGTCCACATAAATGTTAGGTGACAATGAAGACATAGGCAACGTAGGATTATGAAGAGAATCAAAGATAGAATGAGTAGATGTGAATCCTTGATTAAAAGAGTTAAAAAACTCAGACTTAACACTAGATGTGATTGTAGCATAGGAAGCCATAAGTTTGAAACTATGTCTCATAGGAATATTAGATATGGGACACAAGGTTGTGAAGCTCATAAATTTATTACAAGATTCAAAACACTTAAGTGCTCATATAATGAAGAAAAATAGATAATACTGTTAGAAATTGAAACAAATCTTAGAACATAACACATACCTACATAGAAATCACAGAGACAAAACTATGACTTAAATTTGGTCAGAAAATAGTTGGACAAGGGTGGTGGTTCCCTAAACTACAAATGAAATTTTTGACTAAATTCAAAATCTAGAAATCACCTATAGTATTTGAGGATCCAAAGTAGTAGAGGTTCAAGTCTAGCAACATGCAGATTTTTGGAAATGCACAAAACCCTAATTTCTTTATGTGAAACATAATCATGTATGAAATTTTATGTTTTTGAAGTAATGTAATATGCTCAAAAGACAATTTTAAAATATTGCAATTTGCTAAAATTTCTTGAAAATAATGAAAAGTGACACTTTTTTATCTTTTGAAATTAAAAAACTATAAATATTTACTTTTTCAATGCTTTTCACTAAAATATGCATGCACTTTTGAAAAATTCAAACAATATAAGATTGTACTCATATTTTAAAATGACCACATTAAGATTTTATAAGCTTTTGAAAATGTAACAAGCATTAGGTTCACCAAACTATGATGTGGGAGGAAAAAATGATCTAGGGTATAAATCACACTTTCTTCCAACATTGCATTAGAAAGGAACCAAATTGATCACATACACCCACTTGGCTACTAACCTCAATGGAAGAGCTAGAATGGTGGATCAAGGTTTTGGTTCTTCTTTGGGGGAGAATGATATTCATTCATTCATAGGGAATCAACTTGATTCGATTATGCAAATATACCTAGGTCATCCATGAAGCTACAAAAAACTGATGTAAATATAGACAATTGCAAAAATAAAGC
Organism: Sequoiadendron giganteum; assembly: GCA_007115665.2. Taxonomy (NCBI): domain Eukaryota; kingdom Viridiplantae; phylum Streptophyta; class Pinopsida; order Cupressales; family Cupressaceae; genus Sequoiadendron; species Sequoiadendron giganteum. The sequence continues at coordinate 564,685,327 of CM021103.1, read as the reverse complement.
ACAAAATGGATAAACAAACAACAAAGTGAAGATATAGAGGAACCTGACATGTAAATTAGGGCTCAAATTGGCTAGATAGGGGCAGTGGCGACTAGTCCAAAGAATTCATATCTCAAGAATTAGTAAACAAATCTAAGATAGTGGAAATATGTAGGTTCTTCCTTTCCAGACTCAGTTTCGAAACTTCATCTATTGATGATTAATTCCACTTTACCTAATTTTTTGAAGTTGGAGGCTTTAATGCTTGATTTTGCAATTAGGTTTTCAAACTTCTCCTAAATTCACTTCAGATCTACCACTTGCACACAAGACATGGGAGAAAGTGTTGTGTCATATAGGGGCCTGCCTAAGTCAAACTCCATTTTGGTATTTCCACCTCCACAATGGTTGTGATAATGTAAAGAGTACTTACCCTTGGTCGGGTAAAGGCAAATGGATAAAAATAAGTGATAATTAAAAGTGATGCAACTTACCACCCAAATTTACTTTCCTCGATGGATTGAATTCATTATACACGCCTCATACAAGGAGAATCAGTTGCTTGATTTAAGGTCTTGCAAGTGTTAGTACTCAAAAATTAATAAATGAACATAAAACATGAATAAACTCACATATAAACTTGATGCGTTGAAAATATGAATCTTGACTGATAATAAGTGTTGTAAATTTTTCTTATTCTGCTCTTGACTTCTTTTTAGGATGCTCAGTGGTGATTCAAATTGCTAGTATTTAAAATGGTGAAAAGGACTTGTATTTATGACATGTATTAATTTGTTTTCCTACAAAATTAATTATCAAAAGTAGACAAATGAATTTAAAATTGTGAATATTAACATTCTGATAATATCATATTTTAAATTGGGCCAAAATAGACTGATAAGGGCGGTGGCGCTCTAATTCAATCCTATTTTGGGGCTTTTTGTGTCATTAAATAAATATTAAATAATAATTGTCAATTTAAATCTGATTTCCCAAAAACAAGCACAAAATGGGAATTTTAAGGGCATAATTAGGTCCAAGAACATAGGGGGGAGCTAAACCTAGTGTGAAATTTTTAGGTGTGACAATTTATGACACTATAGATAAACATCTAACAATTGTATTTATAAAAGATACAAGCAAACTTGAGAAATTAAAATGAGTTGACATTAATTTGGTTGGGAGTAATATCAAAAGAGGAGAGAGGTAGGTTGTAGATTGACCATGATAGGGTAGAGAAAGGAGGGCATCTGGGGAATAAAGGAGGACATAGGAAAAAGAGAGAGGCACTCAAATATTTGTGATAGGAGGACATAGGGAAAAGAGAGAAACACTCAAAGATTTGTGATAGTCTTTAGGGGTGATTTGGGAAGTCTATAAGGATGCGATTCAAGGTAAGAGATATGCAACTTTCAAAGTAGCATTTTGGGGTATGTAAACCTTGTCACTCTAATTTCTACCCATGTAATAGAATTTTATTCACTATTTTTAACTATGGGAGAAGCCAATTAAAAAATGATTTGATCTATACCTTTATCACATCCTCAAACTCTATTTTGCTATATTTGATGCCCATAAGGTGTCCTTGAAACAAGTTGGGATATTGGAACCAAATCAATATGGATATCTACCTCTTTCTTCGAAGGAAAACCAAGTAACTCTGAACAAAAAACATCTACAAAGTTCTTAAGAATGGGGTGGTTTTCCAAAGATACCTTTGTTAAATCCTCTGAAGAACCCTCTAACTTATCACTAATAATGATGGTGAACATACGACAACCCTTTATGCATGCACCACTTAAGTTGCATAGCAGATATCATACAAAAAGAAATAGGCCTTTGAATCCCCACAATCTCCACTGACATACCAAAATCATCAAAACACCCAATCCTCTTATGTTGACAAGAAATATTAGCTTGATGAGACTCAAGGAAATCCATGCCCAAGACTACATCATACAAGCCCAAAGGTGCGACTCAAAGATCTAAAAAAGTGACAAAAGAACCAACACCCAACTAACACCCCTTAATAGATGAATCAACTACCACCTTAGCCCAAGAGGCTAACTCAACCTCCCATTTATCCTCTTTCCTAGATGCCACTAGCCTGCTACACTCCACTAAAGAGGGGGAAATACAACAATCAATATATCTTAAATTGATTAAAATACTAGCAGAAACACCATTAACCATACTTTCCACCCCAATAACAATAGCATGATGATTAGTAAAGCAGTTCTCAAACATTGTGAACACTTTGTGAGATTTATCCACATCACCCATAGTTTGTTTTGATGTACTTTCTCACTGACCACCTCCAAATCCCTAAGGACACTCACATGCCAAATGACCAAAACCACCATAAACATAATATGGCCCTCAAATCTACACTTGTACCAATGGGGCCCTAGTAGATTGAGAAACTACAAGCCTATTAGAGCTATTGTTCCCCCCCTTGAAAGAACTATTGAGAGATAGATGGTCTTGTACCTTGACCCCAAAGTCTCTAATTCGTGCAAGGACCCTACATATGCCATGGCTTGGTATGACCACCTTGTGGACCCTATTATTGTCTGGGAGGGCCTCTTTCCTTGATGTTGTTGCTTTTGTTGAGGCCTTTGTGGTTTTGTAGGAGGTTTGTTTCCCCCTTTAGAAGGGAAAGGTGATCTACATAACCCTTGTTTTGAATAACCCTCATTATAGTTTCAAAACTGCTCATGAGCCTCTTAGGATCTACCATGCACCTCCTCTATAGTAAAATCCTTCTCAAGTGCCACCCAAAGGCTCTATGTATTATCCATATGCATTGGCCTTAAAATATTGGGGTTCAAACCCTCGACGAAACGGTTGATGAGTGATTTCTTGTCCTAAAAGTAGTTTGCATGCTACAACACTAAAAAAATTACTCTCATATTATGAAATTGTGATTCCCCTCTATTAGAGATCATGAAACTCATCTATATGCCTTTTTGGAAAGTGCTCAAAAATATAATGCTCCTTGAAATGCTCCAAAAACATATCCCAAGACAAGGTGTGCAAGACCAAATGATGCTTCCACTCTTACCATCTCCACCAAGTAGAAGCGGTCCCTCTTAACAAATGGATGTAAATCATGTATTACCAAGATTCTACTTCCACTCCATTAGTAGAGATAGAAAATGTAGGTAGCTAAAGACAACACTTTCCTAGTATGATCAACTTTTTCCCAATAAAATCTTGATGAAATCTCCACCTCAAGTCAATGTTTCTCACGACGAGGTGGAGAAATATAAACCGGCTCATCTTCAACGTCCTCTACTTGAACCTCTCAATCTTAGGGGAGAGGATGTGATACCCCACCTTTTGTGATCCTGTTGACTCTATGTTTCCTTAATGATATTATGAATCTTTCTCAAATTTTTAATGTTTTCCTATGCTTGGACATTGTACATGAGTATTATGGATGATATTTTTTGCTTCAGATACATAATTGATGTTTTATACTTATACGTTTATCTTGGTTATCATAGGATATTGATTAGATGATGGATTTTAATTGATTATTGCTAGTTGTAGTTATATTATGATTATCAGATGATTAAATATTATGTGAATTTACAAGTAAAGGTTATTGAGATGAAATTTAATAAGTTAAATGTTCACTTGTTCAATTATTTATCCAATTATACAGTTTCTATGTGATCTTATAGAAAAGGATTTTTGGAAAAGAGATAAATGGTTTGAAATATTATTATTGATATATGTTAGAATTAGTTATTGATGCTTTAGATAATATTACTTCTTATGATATACTAGACCTCTTACAACATCACAAAGGCCTCAATAGTAGTAACAAAAACATCAAGGACAAAGGCCAATACAACAACAAGGTTCACAGGGTATTCATACCAAGCCATGGCAAATGTAGGGTCCTCATAGGGATTAGATACCTCAAGGTCAAGGTACAGGACCATCCATCTCTCAACAGTCATTCTAGGGGGCCATAGTGGCTTTAACAAGCCTAAATTATTTGTCTAATAGGGCCCCATCGATAAAGGTGCAAACTTGAGGACCATGTGTATGTTTGTGATGGTTTTGGTCATTTGGTATGTGAGTCTCCTTGGGGATTTGGAGGTGGTCAACAAACAGATACATCAAAGCAACCAATGTGTGATGTGGGTAAATCCCTCAGTGTTTGCACTAGTTGATAACCGCTAGTTTGATCATTAAGATATTGTCATTGGGGTGGCAAGTATGGTTAGTGGTGTTTCCGCTATTATTTTAGTTGATTGAAGAGCTATTGATTCTTTTATTTCTCCCTCTTTAGTGGAATGTACTAGGCTAGTGGCATCTAGAAAAGAGAACAAATAGGAGGTTGAGTTAGCCTTTAGGGCTAAGGTGGTAGTTGATTATAATTTGTTAAAGGTGTTAGTTGGGTGTTGGTGCTTTTGTCACTTATGTAGATCTTTCAATCACACATTTGCTCTCCTATGACATAGTTTTGGGTGTGGATTAGCTTGAGTCTCATAAAAGATTGAATTTCAACATAAGATGATTGAGTGTTTTGATGATTTTGGTATGTCAATGGAGATTGTGGGGATTCAAAGGCCTATTTCTCTCCATATGATATTTATTATGCAACTTAAGCGGTGAATGTGAAAAGGTTTCCAGATGTTCTCTATCACTATCAGTGATAAGTTGAAGGGTTCTTTAGAGGATTTGATAGAGGTATCTTTGGAGAACCATCCTATTCTTAAGGACTTTTCAAATGTTTTCATTTGGAGTTACTTGGTTTACCTCCAAAGCGAGAGGTATATTTCCATATTGATATGGTTCCAGGAGCCTAACCTATTTTGTGGACACCTTATGGCCATGACATTATCAAACACCTAAAGTCCTAATGTGATTTGGACTAAGGTAGATATCATATTGGTTTGACATCTAAATTCATTTTGATTATTTTTGTAGCTCAAGATGACTCAAATTGTAATTATTATAATCCTAATGGTTTTGATATCTACTTCAATGACTTGTTTCTTATAATGATTACAATCATGAAAGTTAAGATTCTAATAGCCTTGATTTTTTATATTACATCATAATTAAATTATGTGTATATCTTTATAGCTAACTACTTACTAACACTCTTTTGATGAACATGTTAGGAAAAGACGTTTTTCCACCTTGCATAATGTTATAATGTAATTTAATATTATTTGTGGTGCACCTAGGGGATCTAGGGATATGTACATCACATGGATTTGACATTCTTGGGGCCACTTTATGTGTTGTATTTTATGTTGGGATAAATATTTAATGTGGGTTTGCACATTGGAAAAATATTTAATATTGGAAAAACTTAGTACCAAAAAGTAAACGTGGGGGAAAATAGTTTTTTAAGCCCATGGTATTAGTCACATGGTTTATGTAATACCAATTGGTGGTTTGAGCAAGCATATGTCTATAAAAGAAAGCATATGTGTAATTGTCTAAGGTTCACTAGTTTGGCTACGGGGCTTGATGTTGAACATCTCTTGTAGGTTGCATATGTGAGGGTTTGAATCATGACATGGGATGTGTGGTTACATGATTTTTCACATGGAGTGCATGTAGAAAGCTTGATGTTTAAAGGGTATTCATGGAGACTTTGAATATGTATTGTAATGATTTCATTGTTGAATAATACATGAGTGATGGATTCTTTTGAAGGTTGGTTTTTTCTCTCTTAAAGGTTTTTCTCGGGTATATATTGTGTCATCTTTGATAGTATGTTGTTTGTTCTTTTGCATGTGGATTCTAAATACTTATTTACATAGATTTTTCTATTTGGGGCTATGTGCAACAATTTGTGACACAAAAAAGACATCACTCTTGTTTTTATACCCAAAATGGCCATTTGGCGAGCGCCAAATTTCAACACTCACCAAATGGCTCAGATGACCGAGCCTAAGGGTTTGTATTTCTCGATGTAGCCCATTTGGCGAGTGCCAAATTTGGCAAGCAAGTATAGGTTGACATTTACATATGGACATTTACTTTCTTATACTTTAAGTTATATTTCATGGATATAGTTTCAATATGTTTGAGATGGTTTTGAATCTCTTGGAATTATAATGAAAAATCTAGTTTTTGGAAGATCTTATAATTTTTAGACTTCAACAAATTTCAATAATCTGCATGTGTCAAATTTTAGTAATCAAGAGGTCAAATTTTTGTAATTAGCAAGCTGTATCATCTTTCTCTCTCTATCTCACTCATTGTTTATCTCTTATGCTCTAGACCTCTCTCTCTCTCACTATCTCCATCCCTTTATCTAACTCTTTCTCCCTTGAGCTCAAGAACTACCTCTCTACCTATCCATGCTTCTCCCCCTCTCTCTCCCTACCTCTCCCTCCCTCCCTCTCCCTCTCTCTCTCTCTCTCTAATTTTCTCTACCTCCCCCTCTCTCTGTCTCTCTTTCTCTCTATATCACCTCTCTCTCCCTCTCCCTACCTATCCCTTCATCCATCCTCTCTCTCTCTCTTCCTACCTATACCTTCTCCATCCTCTCCCTCCCTTCTTCCCTCCCTCCCTACCTCGCAATCCCTCTTTCCTTTCCTTTCTACTTCTCTTTATCTCCCCCTCCCTCGGTCTACCTACCTCTCTCTCTCTCTCCATACCTACCTCTCCCTCCATCTCTCTCTCTCTCTCTCTCTCTCCCTACTTTTCTCTCTCTCACCTCTCTCTATCTCCCTCCCTCCTTCCCTCTCTAATTTTCTCCCTCTCCCCCCTCTCTATCTCTCTATATCTATCATTGTCTTTCTCTATCTCTCTCTCTTCCTTCCTCCCACCCACCTTCCCTCTATACCTCTTTCTCTCTCCCTCCCTCCATCCTTCCCTCTCAACTTCTCTCTCTATCACATCCTTCTCAGTTCTCCACCCCCCTCTCTCTCTCTTCCTTTCTCCCACCCGTACCTTCCCTCTCTACTTCTCTCTATCTCACCTCTCCCTTTCTCCCTCCCCCTTCCCTCTCTAATTTTCTCTATCTCCCCCTCCTTCCCTCTCTCAATCTCTCTACCTTCCTCCTCTCTCTATCACCTCTCTCCTCTCTCTATCACCTCTCTCACTTATCTCTCCTCTCAACTTTCTCCTTCTCTCTCTACTCTCTCTCTCTTCCTACCTCTCCCTCCATCCTTTCTCTCTCTCTCACTCCCTCCCCCCTCTTTCGATGGAGAGAGAAGTAGAGAAGGAAGGAGAAAGGTGGAGAGATGGAGGGAGAGGTAGGGATGGAGAGGGAGAGAGGGAGGGGGAGATAGAGAGAAGTAGAGAGGGAAGGAGAGGAGGGAGAGAGAGGGAGGGACAGGTAGGAAGGGAGGGAGAGAGAGAGAGGAGGGAGGGAGAGAGAGGTGAGATAGAGAGAGAGGGATAGGTAGGGGGAGAGAGGTGAGATAGAGAGAAAGAGAGTAGAGAGAGATGGAGAAGTGAGAGAGAGGTGGTAGAGAGAGAAGTAGAGAGGTAAGGAGGAAGGTGGAGATTGAGAGAGGGAGGGAGGGAGAAAGAGGTATAGAGGGATAGGTTAGAGAGAGAGAGAGATGCCAACACATTTGTTGTTATTCCTCCTCTTTTAAAATATTAATTGTTTACTTAATATTAATTACCTTATAACACATATTTCTAGAAATTCAAATTATTATTCCTATATTTATTTAGAAAATGGTCAAATCTAATTACATCCTAGTAACTAATCTTAAATCTAGTTAAATAATAGCATAAATTAATTCATTAAAATCATTTAATTGTTTAGGTGCTTTTGATTGGCTATTGATTTTTTAAATTAGTTTAGTTGTATTCCATTTATCTATTAAGATGGAGAAAAATATTGTACGATTACGTAGCTTTATTTGGTGAAATTGGAAGTAGATTAATCTTGTTATTTTCAACAATTTGATTTAGTCTATTTTGCTTTTGACATTAGATCGATTTACTTATTAAAGATAAAGTATGAAATATTGTAACATGAATAAGATGACTATCACCTCTTTCAAACTATTTTTAATCACCCACAATAATATTTCAAACATCACCCACAAGAATATTTTGAACATCATTGTCAAATTACACTTTACCAAACAAAACATACCGTATGCCTCTAACCATCCATCCATGCAATAGAAGTTGTTTGTGTAGTATGCCTATGCATATAATTATGTGCATCTCTACAAAGATGGAAAATAACAAACAAGAAAAATAAGAAAAAAAAAGTTGTACATATTTGTAAATTCTATAATTTTTTTGAAAATATTTGTAGTTTTTTATTTATGTGTCTCTATCTTAATTTCTCTTGAATTTGATTAAAGCAAAATATTTCTTACTTTTTTGAAGCTTCCATATTTCATCATACTTAATTTTTCAACCTAAAATTTATAATGTTAATCACTAAATCTTAACAATAATTTTTACTTAAATATTTTAAATAACTACTTAAGAAATCTCTCATTTTACCTTAAAATTCATCAAATCCAATAACTTCAACCAATAAAAAAATATAAAATAAATTTTAACATTATAAATCTAATAAAAAAAGTTATTTTAGTGCTCACAAAAAAAATCTACTTCCATTGAAGTCTCCGCTAGGTAAAGTCACTGAGTGGAACGAGATATTTTTTCCCATGAGAAGGATCCCTTGTCCTTTCTGGCTGACCCTTTATATAATATCATGATTCCATTGTTTTTAATTCTCTATGATTCCATTTTCTGATTTATTTTTCATCTGGTATAAAATCATGATTCTACCATTATTTTTAATTTTAAATATAAAATCATGATTTTAAAAATATAAATTTCAATTTGATTCAATCATTTTTAATCTTGTGTATAAAATTCTGATTTCATCTTTTTGAATTTGTATAAATTTATGATTCTATCATTTTTAATCTTATGTATAAAATAATGATTCTACACTTTCTAAATCTATGTATGAAATCATAATCTCATTGTTGTTAAACTTGTATAATTTCATGTTTCCATACAGCTTTTAAAGTGCATTTTCTTCTTAAATTTAAAAAATTGAAATGTTCTCATATAAATTTAAAATTTTAAGAAAAGATAATTTATAAAATATCTCCCTATTTTTATGGTGTAGCTATTCTATTTAATAAGTTGTCAAAAACTTTAAAGAACTGAAATAAACACAACTGCATATTTTGCATATTTAATGATTCTTTTTCTCTCCTTTTCATTTGCCTCCAATTTCTCCCTCACAAATTACCTTAAAAAATGAATTAATCAAACCCTACCCTGAAACTATGATCCTATATATAAAACTATGACTCCATCAATTTAAAACTTATATTCAACCAAGATTCCATCATTTCTACACCTGTGTAGGAAACCATGATTCCATGGTTTTAAATCCTGTATAAAACCACTATTTGGGGACAAAGGCTCAATGTGAATGGCCTAGAAATGCAATGATGACGTGTTTCCAGTTCAATTGCAGTGATGACTTTAAGCTTTATGCTCTTCAAACAAAATTGATGCGAATTTGAGATCAGTCAAGATTTGATGCGTATGTTGTGGCTGCAATTTCTTGGGGGAAAGCTGCCGTCTTACATTTCCCATGGTCGACGGCGACGTCTATGTAGCCAGATTTGACTGTATGTATTATTTAATTAAAAAATGGAGGCACTTTTTATTTTCAATTAATACATAAATACAGTCAAAGTGCATCTTGCTGGTTGCATAGACAGCACGCTTCATTATAGATTCATACTTTTATTTACTGGTGCATGCCCTAATAAAATCGAAACAATTTAAAATTCAACAGAATTTCATTTACAAAAGGATTTGCTCAGTGTGTAGAAAAGTAGGGTTAAAAATGGAGATTGGCAAGAGAGGAACACTTATGTTTTGGTTCATCATAGGAATTCAAATTCATGCCTCTCTGCAATTAAAGCTAGACGGCCTCAACAGAAATGATTTTCCCGAAAATTTTATATTTGGTGCAAGCACGTCTGCTTACCAGGTAACATCACTTCTCCTTAGTTCTCTCTTTTCTATTATTTCTTGTACTGGTACAATCAATTTTGGCTCTGGTATGGCTGTGTACAGGTTGAAGGTGCAGCACAACTTGATGGCCGTAAGCCTTCCATTTGGGATACTTATACGCATTCTGGTTAGTTCCTTCTTTTTTGGGATCAGAGGAAATATAGATTGTGAATGGACCCATTGATCATTTTTGGGCATTATAATTCTTTCTTCTTCTTGAATAAACAAACTTAAAAGGACTAAGATTAATGAGCATGTACAGGGAAAATGTTTGATGGAAGCACAGGGGATGTTGCTGCAGATCAATACCACCATTATAAAGTAATCTCGATTACTACACTATGCTTGATTGGTGCTGGACCACTCGTAATATTAAATAGATTATATTCTCTCAGCTTTAAGTTGGGTTACCGTGTTTATTACAAATATTTTTTCAGGAGGACGTCCGTCTGATGTTTAAAATGGGATTAAATGCATACAGATTTTCCATCTCATGGTCTCGACTAATACCTGGTACTGCTAGAATATTTTCTGTATACGCCTATTTTTCTTCATGGTCTTATCTACTATTTAACTATACATTCATTAAGAGGAAAACAATAAACTCTTTTTTTCACTAACACATTATCTCAACTTGCTGTTTGTTACAGATGGAAGGGGTGCCATCAATCCAAACGGATTGCAATACTACAATAATCTCATCAATGAACTCATTCTCCATGGTAATTGTCACATGAAATGAAAATTGAAGGAATAATTTAACCCAAAAACATGCGATTGAAGACATTTGTAAAATTTGCAGGTATTCAACCGCATGTTACCTTATTCCACTTCGATTTGCCCCAAAGCTTGGAAGATGCCTATGGAGGATGGCTCAGTCCCAGAATAGTGTAATGTTTCAATCTATAATTGATATTGCACTTGGTATTATGTTGTAACTTGTAAACTACACTTAATATAAAAATTCAGAAATCATTATCTTAAGAAGTGGCTATGGCTATTCATGAAGCTAATCTTTACTCTTAACAGATGCCTAACAGCTTTTTATTGGCTATTGTTAAACAGAGAAGATTTCAGAGCCTTTGCAGAAGTTTGTTTCAGAGAATTTGGGGACAGAGTGAAGTACTGGACAACTTTCAACGAGCCAAATGCATTTCCCCTTTTTAGTTATGACATTGGTTGGTGGCCTCCGCAGCGCTGTTCTTATCCATTTGGAATTGGCAACTGTAGTGCAGGAGATTCTACGGAGGAACCATATATTGTTGGTCATCATGTTTTGTTATCTCATGCTGAAGCAGTTGAACTCTACAGAGAAAAATTTCAGGTTGTAATTTTGAACACTTAAATAGGGGAACGGTTATTCTTATGAGTAGTTTGCCGATGCTCACTTCTGAAAAGTCTCAAGTCCTTTCCCTTTGGTTTAGCCCTAAACTAAGAAAATAGAAAAGTCCTTAAGGTCTATCAAACCAGGGCTTGAAGTTTGGAACGAAGGAATTTACCTTTTAATAAGTCCATAAAATTATGGTTTAACAGCTGGATAATTCTTTTTTTCCTGCAGGCCAAGCAAAAGGGTTTTATCAGCTTGGTGATTCTGGCGATGTGGTATGTGCCATTGACAAACTCGTCCAAGGACATAGCTGCAACTCAGAGGACATTTGATTTTGAAAATGGTTGGTAAGTGTTTACTGAATTGAAATGAGAGAAAGCTTTTGAAAACCCTGAGATAGAATTTTACATCTTTAACAATTTATTTTACTAAGGCCCTTTTCTTTCTTCATGTCCAAAAGGTTCATAGATCCCCTTTTCTTTGGGGACTATTCTTCCAGCATGAAGAAGATTGTAGGCTCCAGGCTGCCCACTTTCACCAAAGAACAATCTAAAAAGCTAAGGGGATCTTTTGATTTTGTCGGGTTGAATCATTACGGCACTACCTATATCTCTGATTTACCTAGTGAGTGGGTTGCTACGGAAAGAGATTTTATGAGAGATATAAGCTCAAAAAGCTCAGGTACATAGCAAATTATGAAACACATAACAAGGTTTGGAATATTGTTAAATCATTTTAGATACTGATGCATATATATTGGTCTGTGTAAAGTAATGCGAGACGGTGTCCCTATTGGTAAGGTAAGCCCATAACTTATTCCTTGGAAAACTCTAGGCAGTCAAAATCTTCAATGTTAAATTAACCTTGTAGGGTGGAACACGAAAATCTTACTATTTAATTGCAGAGGGCACCAACTGGAATTACGGTTGTTCCATCGGGATTTCAAGCATTATTGGAATATTTCAAGCAACACTATGGCAATCCAGCTATTATAGTCTATGAAAACGGTACTACCTCTAGTGCTATTATAATATATAGATTGCCTGAACAAATTAATTGTATGTTAATGGCTATTCAAGTGAAAAGAGGCTAAAGAACCAGGTCTGTATTATGGGACCAAGTCTCAATGTAACAAAAATATACCTGTTGTTTACCAGCCATTCAAGTACATATCTGTTTAGTTCTAGGCAATTTTCAATGTTTATTTGGTTCCTTTTTTTGTTTCATTTCTGAAATGTTTTTATTAATTGCTGCGTAGGATATGGCACCATAAACAACCAATCTCTTTCAATCTCTGAGGCATTAAATGATACGGGAAGGGTGGAGTATCTCCATGGCTATCTTGAGAGTTTGCTTGTCGCCATCAGGTAAGCTGAATATACACCATACCTTTAACTGAATAAATCTCATTATATGGATTCTGGAATGCCTGAGAATTACAGTGAGCATGGTTATGTGGGTGCAGGAATGGATCCAACACTCAAGGATACTTCGTCTGGACATTGATGGACAATTTTGAGTTTTTATTTGGTTTTCAGATTCGTTATGGCCTCTTCTATGTAGATTTCAAAATTAAAAATTTGAAGAGATATCCAACTCTTTCTGCTCGCTGGTTTACCAAATTTTTGAAAGGGAAGAAACAAATTGAATATTTACGGAAGAGAAGAGGATGGCCCACAAAGGTGGATCAAATAGCTGCATCCTCTCATTTTCTGTCCACTGATTAGTTTCACCAGGCTCGCTACCCATTTCTGAACAGGACACAAGGGCCTGGGATTTTAAGGTATTTACCCTGTTTTCAGGGTTTTATACGGTATATTACCGTTCAGAACTTCCAACTCTGGTGTCCAACTCTAATATGATGGCTTTTTACACAAGGAAGTCGAATTATTAAAGGTAGGGCTTTACTTCACAATCTCAATGACTTAATACGTGCTTCAATCCGTTTTATTTGAGGATGGCTAAAATGCAGTTTGAGAAGGATAAATATAAAATGGTGTCCATTTTTATTTAGTTTTGAATTTATTTGATGGAATGATTTAATCTAATTATATGTTGATATGGAGTGTATTTTCCTGTTACCTTCAACTCATGATTTATTGCTTTTTCTTATTTTTTCACATTTATTTATATCTTTTTTTGTATGTTTGCACTTATCCCATCACTATTTTACCACACTAACACATTCTCTAAAGATACTATTTTAATTTGCTATGGCAAGGTGGATTGATCAATTTGTCAATGAGGAGATGTCAAATATAGTTCAGTTGAGAAGTGTTTTAGTGTCGATTTAAAGTCTAATGTTGATGGTGTTCATCAATGCCATAACTCAATGCTATGATGAGCGTGTAAGTTATTCAGTCTCCTAGTTAGTCATCAATTAGCCAAGAAAAATTCAAGAAACCCTCTTTAATATACAATTTCTACTATACACTCATGTTAGATGATAATAACCATAATTTATTATACTATTTAAAAAATTCAATATAATTAAACTCTTTACTAACAAATTAGTAATTTCTAATTTTAACATTCTTGTATAAAAAGTATATGGAAAACCCATTATGTAGTTATTATAAACCCATAATTATTTTATATTCACTAAAATCTAAGGTTAGATAAATATAAAACAATTGTATGTGTAAAAGATATGGGAAACCTTGAGAAATTAAAATGAGTCGACATAAATTTGGTGGGGAGTAATATCAAAAGAGGAGAGAGGTAGGTTGTAGGGAGAAATGTTTACAAATTCATTGACCATGGCAAGGTAGAGAAAGGAGAGCATGCAAGCCATAAAGGAGGACATAGGAAAAAGATAAAGGCACTCAAAGGATTTGTGATAGCCTTTAGGGGTGATTTGGGAAGTTTACAAGGATGCAATTCAAGGGAAGAGATTAGTTTTGATGTAAATAGGTAATTATCTAACTAGTTAATTAGTAGGTCCTATTTACATGTTAAGCCCACTTAGATCCTAGGAACCTTTTTAGAATTCTTAGTTGTCATCTAGATCTTATCTCTTTTTTTGGCATTTAATTTTTGAGTCTTAGGTTATTTAATAATGATACAAGTCATTTAATATTTTGTATTAGGTCGTTCATCACACCTTGTCTATATAAGCAATGTCATTGTATACTTTGTTGGAAATATATGCCTCAATCTTGCTGACCCATTCATCGGTGAAACCTGAGCAATCGACACAAGTCCCCTAACTCTCGATGATGATAGAAGTTCGGTTGAAGCACTTGGTCGGTGTAATTTGTTTTGTCGGGATGAGTGCTCAGTGTTGGCGATTTTGTTTCTATCGGTGTGAATCGAGGCTATCGGTGGAACCTGATAGGTAGTCCCAATGATAGAATAATAAACTTGTATCAATGTGATTTGGAGTCGTCGATGGAACTCTTCATCGGGCTACGTCGATGGACTGATGGCAGATGGAAGTGACTCGGATTCTGACGACAGTGGGGACCACAATAGAAGTATCGATGTGACTTGGAGTCGTCGGTGGAACTCTTCACCGGGCTACATCGATGGACCGATGCTTGTTAAAGGTGATCCTAATCTACGGTTGTGATGAGATTAATCCAATGATGCTCGTTGTATTTTGGGCTCCTTTGTGGTGAGGACCGACAAAATCTTGTGAAGTGAGCGGAATTGCCTGAGTGGTTGACTCTTGGCAACTTGATCAATGGTGTTTGGTAGTCCCATGCCTCGTGTGGTGGGTCCTGAGCAACTCATGTGAGGTGTGTCATCTTTGTGCATGTGTCGTTGTTTTAGGGAAACTTATTAGGAATATTGTAGATTCTTTTTTGATTCCCCGAAAGTGCACTAGTGGTGTATGTGTGTCTTGGTGTGTCCTAGCCAGGGTAAGCGGTATATGAAGGGAAAGTGCTTGGAGGCCGTTTGAACACTTGGGTAGATTTCGACAGTTGGTCTGTTGTGGAAGTTGAACCGAACCGATTGTTTGGAGCGACAACCAAAGTGATGGATGAATAGCGTTACGACACGTGGCACGATATTATTCGTTGATTTCATATTGCTGTTATAAATCAACGTTGATTGGTCGAAAGCTTTATTCTTTGGTAGCGATTAATTGTGGGGGTTAACAAAGTGTAGTTCAAGGCACGTCTCTGTAATCCAATTCAATGCTAGGCGGCTCGATGCAGGCTGCAGGGCAGTGTTGCTAGAGAATGGTGGAAGTTTGTCAGTGGGGTAATTAATACCCTGATGGTTGTTGGTTAGATTAAAGGCAGAAAGGAGAGATCGGATTTGTTGATGGTGTTTTCATGCACTTCACAACACAGGCAATGCGTAGGTGCATCACCTCTCTTGAAAGACAATTTTCCACAATCAGATTGCAGAACACTATCCCAAGGTCTCTCGGATGTCAGGTCTTGACGATGCTTGGAATATATCAGTCGTTTGTGTGATTTGCTGGAATCACAAGGCGGCCTTACATGGTCTAAGTTGTAGGAGAATTGAGTCGATAAATGGAGTTCTAGAGGTCTGGAATTGATATGCTTTGTTGCAGGCTCAGGCAGCAGTCTTAGACTCCATTATTTCGTTGGATTTGGCTTTACAACGTGCAATGAACCTTGGCACAAGTTGTCTCTAAAAAAAAGGAAAAAAGAAAGGGCGAGGAAGAAAGATGTTTCCTGGACCTGCAACTACCGATGAACAGTGATCATGGAGGTTCCTGCTGTGTATAGTTTCCTTAAACTGGATTTCATTTAATCAGAATTCTCACAATATCATGAAATCTACGCTATCTTCTAGGGACTGCAGATGTTCATCATTCATTCATTATGGAAACATGAATAAAGATAAAGTTTAATGAGCAGCAATGGAATCAAAGTCTAGACTAACTTTGCACAGTCATCTACCTTCAGCAAATGACCAAAAGTATGGACAAGGAAAGCATACACACATCAACTATCTCCAAAACCAGAAATAACATACTAAATTTACCAAGTCTAATCTGAAGATGCTAGAACAACAAAGTAACTTAAAGCAAAACTGTAACTAAAAGGGAGAGGAATCATGAAACATATTGAGAAACCCAAGAAATACACTAGAAAATGACTGTATTTGTTATTTATAATTTCTGCAGCATGCCTTTACAACAACTCAACTCTCTTAAAATGAGAGGAGGAGAGCCCTATTTATAGTCTTCAAAAAACAAAATGAGTGGCCAAGATTCGATTCTATTATGTGGTCAAGATTCATTTTACATTAGGGTTTCACCTACCCCCAAATATATTACATTTATAAATACTTTCTTGTCTCTTCCCTATTTCGTCATCTAGTGACAACACTGTAGCAAATTTGTCTTTTAGCCATTTTCCCTCTGATGTAGCTATTCTTCAAGGAACTGTTCGTCGATGACTGGATTGCCCTCTCGCCTTTTCATCGCGACATACTCCATGAAACTCAAGATCAGGGACTGGAGCTTATCTACCTCCACGATGTCGGATTTCAGGATTTGGTAACTCCATTCCTGAGAATTGCTGCCAAGCTTCTTCCAATCTGCCTCATACTTAGCATCATTCTCTTTGCAAGCTTCTGATTGTGTGAAGGCTCGAGCCGCAAAACACAGGAACTCAGTGGTGATTTCGGCGGTCATCCCATCTTCCATAATCTTCAAGAAGTGGGGCTTGATGTTCTCGGGATTGATCTCGACTGAGGGCACATCATAACCCGTCATCAGTTTGAGATACTGAGTACACTCCTCTCGGGATTCCGTTGTGTTTCCACCATTTCAAATGGCCCCATCTGAGAGACCTTGGGATAGTGTTCTGCAATCTGATTGTGGAAAATTGTCTTTCAAGAGAGGTGATGCACCTACGCATTGTCTGTGTTGTGAAGTGCATGAAAACACCATCAACAAGATGAAGTGTGTGTTTTCGAATCGTATGCATAGAGCAGTATAACCGTGAACACAGAGACACACATAATACAAAAAGATGTGAACCTATGGTGGTCATTAAGCTAGGCTGGACGAGAAGCTGGCAGAGAGAGTCGATTGATGAGATGAGATGAATCTACATTGTGTGTTGTGTGAGGGTGTTGTAACACAGTGAAGATTTTGAATGTGTTGTTACCTGTATTCTCTAAATAAAACAAGATGTAATTCCTGTAAAGGCTATGAGCCTGAGATTGTATTGTAACTTTGTTTGCTGCTGATTAATACAATGGCTAGATCTTTTGGAGGGTGGGGTTTTTTACCCGAAAGGGTTTTCCCTGCGTATATCTATGTGTTCATTAGTTTGTCTTCCATGTTGTTAGATTATGTGAATTGAATCTATGCATATGTGTTGAATCTGTTATTTGTTTGCATATATTTTTCTGAGAAGGATTAATGGGGGAAACAACTGTGCCTATTTTTCTTTATGGAATAGTAGTTTGTGTCTTTGGGGCGATTTGAAGAAATGAAAATCACCAAAAGAATTGTTCTTTTTAGATGTTTCATTCTAAGTTGACCTGTCCCTCCCCAACAAGTGATATGAGAGCCATCTTCTGGATGCTGGTTCTAGGTATTTCTCTTGTGAAGATTTCTTAGTCTGTCAAGCTTGAGGAAATCTGGAGGAATCCGCTAATGATTGATCCTTTGATGAGTAAAAGTCCTTGCTCTTTTGAGACAACACGCAATGTGAAAGACATTGAAGATGGAGAATCTGGAGTTGATCATATTGTGATGAAGTGGTCTGAGGCTCCTGGTTGGCAGCGAATGATCTTGATGCAAGGGGTGTGAGTTTATGCTCATGGTTGTGTTGCATCAGAGTGTGGTTCATACTAGGTGTCTATGTGAGAGGCTCCTTGGTGGTATGGAAATGTTAGGATTGTTATTTAGCCATGGAGTATTGTGCTTGTGATGGGTTTTTCAACTCAGCATTGAACACATTATTCTTTGCTACCCTGATTGCATGAAGGCTATGAAGTTGATCTTTGGGTGGTCTGAAAACTGTTGAATAGCCTAGCTCTCTCCAATGCATGTGCATGCTTGTGGTTTTGGAATTGGTCTGGAATGGGCATGGAGTTCCTATACTACTTGTTCATTTTTATGGATATCTTGTACTTGCATGGCTTAGATTCATATTCTTTGGTTCTGAAGGTTTTATATAGATTTTCCTAAAAAGTCTTTGATGCATATTCATGATATTTTTTCATTGTTCTGGTTAACCATGATGATTGTGTGCAGACTCTTGGGTCATCTAGATGTGCAGTGGATATGGATGTGCATGGGTGTTTTGGAAACACAGTGGTTTTGCAAGTTTTGCACGGTCAAGAAAAACTTGTGGTTCTATGGAGTTGTTGTAAACTATTTTCTAGACCCTAGTTGTTTGGGGTGTTGCTAGATGAGATAGTTGCAGTTCTGCTTGTAAGTGTTTTCTTGTTGGTTTCCTAGACTATGGTGTTTGAGTTGTAGACATGATTGGCAAATCAAATCTGAGCTTGATCTAGTGTTTGAGTCATGTCTACATGGGCTTTCTCTTTGAGATCTCAGTTTTGCAATTTCCAGTGTGATGATAGATTTTCAGGCTTCATTGATTGGATCTACGGGTTGAGCATGTTGTGGGTTGTCTTTACCTACATGTTTGTTGTGAGACAACTTAGAAGTGGATTGTTAATATCCACGAGGTTTGTTTCAGTGTTGGTGCAGATTTGTTAGCTGACCTTGTTTTTGGTCACTTGTGCATTGGTGTAGTTCTTTTGAGATTGGAGGATGGATAGCGTTGAGTACCTGAATAGTCGGTTATGGGGACCTATAGCATGTGTGTCATGATGTCATGAAGGCTTGAGCACACTGTTTAGTGTAAGCTTTTGATAGTGATGGTGTAGTCTGCATGGTTTGTAGATCTTAGTGTTGCTTGACATTGTTGTTAGATGGACATCTTGTCGATTGTACCTAGAGGTTTTTCAAATCAGTAGATGTGTGGCCATGATGCTTGGAAATATTGGATGTCACGGTTTAGTGGGAACTTTAGCAATGACTATCAATTCATCACTTGGTGGTGAATGATCTTCTTTAGTGTTGCAGATGTTACTAGAAGGGATTCTTAGATCCTGTTGCTATAACAAGGTTCTTTCACTTTTGCATGGACACTATTTGAGGATGTGGAACATCTTGGAACCATGGAGGACATTTGGAGTCTTTGGTTGAGGTGTTGGTGGTGCTTGACAGGTGATGTTGGTTTAGAGCTTGTTTGTTTTATGTCATGGTATACTCTTGCTTGTGCATTAGAGTTTTGGCATGTTGTGTTGCTCTTGAGACCATGGTTAGTTCACTTGAAGCATGATATCTCCTAAGGGGGATGTGTAGATCATGGTGTCATGAAAATTTCCTGGTTCGGATGATTGGAGCTTTGAAAATGGTCTGGTAATTCTCTATGTTTTGAGTACATTGGTCATATGCTTGAGAACTTCATGTTAAGTGCAGTAATGCAAGATTGGAGTTTAGCATGACATGATCAGTTGCAGGCATTCATGGATACATGGAGAATAAGGTGAGGCTGAAATTCATTTGAGAAAAAGGTGTTGATTACAGTTGAAAGTCCGAGTAGCCTACACCTTGGTTGGACATGAGTTCAACAAAGATTAATGAGGAGATTGCTATTGGATGAGTCATGGTGGCTTGTATTTCTTGGAGGATAATTTTCTTTTCTCACTCTTGATCTGCTCGACAATAAAGTCTATTTGAGAGGTATTTACCCATTATATCTTTCAGATGTGTTTTATGCTTTCTTTCATTATATGGATCTTGAATTGTTGTTTAATGGTTCTGGAGGATTCATAGTGGAAGGTGGATAATATAGATTATTTCCTTGAGCTTTTGTGTTATATCATCTTTGATGAGAACTGGTAGGAGATAGTTATATGGGCTAGTTTGATCTTCTTTGAGAGGCTTTCCTTTAGATGAGAAGGAGATCATATTTGGCATAGCTGGCTTTTAGAAGTGTATGTAGGAGGATGTTCTACAGGTATATGTTGTGCAGAGTGTCTCTCTTTGGTCTTGGTTGTCTTCCTGGAAGTTTGAGGGTATTGAAGAAGTTGGAAGAGCTCTGGAAGATTGTTGAGAGAAATGTTTCTTGTAGCAGTTGGCTGCAGGTTGTGCATAACATCGTAGGTATTTCCTTGGTACTAAATGGTTACATTTTCTATGTGTTGTTATTGGTAGACTTGTTATGCCTTTGATCTTCCAGATTTGGCATTACCCATGCAGTGGGAGTACCTAGATGTGTTTGTGCATGGTGCTTGTATCTGTGGTTGATGGGTTGGTTGTCTTGCTGGCATGAGTTTACTAATGTGGATACCTCATAGGTATGTGAGATTGGATGGAATAGCATGAGCTATGGCTACTATTTTCAGTCGCGTGGGTTGATTAGTTGGATGGGTGTAGTTAGTGTTCTAGTTGTTGTTCTAACTGGTGTTCTATCTTGTTTCTGGAGAATTTTTTTCACATAGGTGATCTACTTTGGCCCTTGAAGTTGATCTTGTTTGTGCTTCTATATGGTTTATTTTTGGTGCTCTGGAATTGTCAGTAAGATCTTCGTCAAGTGGAAGATTGTTGGAAATATGTGTCTCAATCTCGCTGACCCATTAATCGGTGTAGCCTGAGCAATCAACACAAGTCCCCTAACTCTCAATAATGATAGAAGTTCGGTCGAAGTGCTTGGTCAGTGTAATTTGTTCTATTAGGATGAGTGCTCAATGTTGGTGGTTTTGTTTCTATCAGCGTGACAAGGCTATCGGTGGAACCTGATAGGTAGTCCCAATGATAGAACGATAAACTTGTATTGGTGTAACTTGGAGTCATCAGTGGAACTCTTCACCGGGCTACGTCGATGGACCAATGACAAATGGAAGTGACTCAGATTTTGATGACAGTGGGGACCACAAAAGAAGTATTAGTGTGGCTTGGGTTCATCAGTGGAAATCTTCACTGAGCTACGTTGATGGACCGATGCTTGTTAAAGGTGATCTTGATCTACGGTTGCGATGAGATTAATCCGATGGCGCTCGTTTTATTCTGGGCTCATTTGTGGTGAGGACCGACGAAATCTTGTGAAGTGAGCAGAATTTCCTGAGTGATTGACTCTTGGCGGCTTCATCGATGGTGTTCGGTAGTCCCATACCTCATGTGGTGGGTCCCAAACGACTCATGTGGGGTGTGCCAACTTTGTGCATGTGTCGTTGTTTCAAGGAGACTTATCGAGAATATTGTAGATGCTTTTCTAATTCCCCAAAAGTACACTAGCGGTGTACGCATGTCTTGGTGGGTCTTGGCCACGACAAGCAGTATATGAAGGGAAAGTGCTCGGAGGCCATTTGAACGCCTAGGCGGTTTTCGACGGTTGGTCTTCTGTGGAAGTTGAACCGAACCGACTGTTTGGAGCGACAACCAAAGTGATGGACGAATAGCGTTACAACACGTGGCACAATATTATTCGTTGATTTTACATCACTGTTGTAAATCAACGCTGATTGGTCGAAAGCTTTATTCTTTGGTAGCAATTAATTGCGGGGGTTGATAGAGTACAGTTCAAGGCACGACTCTCTAATCTAATTCAATCTTGGGTGGCTCAATGGGGCTGTAGGGCAATGTTGCCAAATAATTGTGGAAGCTTATCGGTGGGGTAATTAATACCCTAATGGTTGTTAGTTGGATTAAAGGCAAAAAGGAGAGATCTAATTGTGTGTGTGTGTTCGAACGATATGCATAGAGTAGTGTAACCGTGAACATGGAGACACACAAAATACAGAAAGATGTGAACCTGTGGTGGCCATTAGGTTGGGTCGGTCGAAAGGGCTGGTAGAGAGAGTCAATTGATGAGATGAGATGAATCTACACGGTGTGTTGTGTGAGGGTGTTGTAACATTGTGAAGATTCTGAATGTGTTGTTACCTGTATTCTCTAGATGAAACAAGATGTAACTCTTGTAAAGGCTATGAGCTTGAGATTGTATTGTAACTTTATTTGTTGTTAAATAATACAATGGTTGGATCTTTCGGAGGGTTGGGTTTTTTACCCGAAAGGGTTTTCCCCATGTATATTTGTGTGTTCATTAGTTTGTCTTCCATGTTGTTAGATTATGTGAATAGAATCTATGCATATGTGTTGAATCTATTATTTGTCTGCATATATTTTTCTCAGAAGGATTAATGGGGGAAACAATTGTGCCTATTTCGCTTTATGGAATAGTAGTTTGTGTCTTTGGGGTGATTTGAAGAAATGAAAATCACCAAAGGCACTGTTCTTATATGTTTCATTCTAAGTTGACCCATCCTTCCCCAACATACTTTTGTAATATACCACATCATAAACACCCTCATATTTGGCATCAATATATGCTCAAGCATATAGCAAGTAATCACCTCTTTGGATTTCATTCAATGGTTTAAATAAATATTTCTATAATCATGGCATAATCTACCACACACCTATGACTAAATGCCATTTTTTCATATAATCACAAAGCCTTCGATTGAGGCATTTGCCTCTCGAAGAGCTTATTTATATGATGATCACATTTATCATCAACATGCTTTATTAAGCATGATTATCATTAAATATCATTAATATATATTATATAATATATAACTATATGTATATACATATGTGTACATATACATATGAGTCAATAATAAGATATCGTTTATATATATATATATAACTATATGTATATCTATAAATACAAAATACATATGTGTACATATACATATGAGTCAATAATAAAATATTGATTATATATATATATAATTCATATATACACATGTATATATATACCCATATATGTATTATATTTTATCAAAATTTCAAATATAAAGCAATCAACTTTTCTCCTCGGATAAGGATAAATAAATAATCAATTAAAACACCGATATACAATAATGACAAAACCCTATCACTTTTCAAGGAAAAATCAAACTTGATTTGACTAGGTTAACTTATCCAAAAGACACAACTAATGAACAAAGACTTACTCGACTTCGAATGTATCCAATAACCTCACCTACGTGGTGAAATTGAACTCAGATAGCATTACTAGTAAACCTTAGACTATATCCTTCTCTCAGGTGATATTCTCCCTCTCCCTCTCCCTCTGGATGGCATGACATCTTACCTGCATTTCACTTAGAAAAACAACCAAGTAGCTAGTCATATCATATGCATCATATTCATTTCATTGCATAATTATCAATAATTCATTTAAATGCAAAAACCATCATATCACATAAAATTCATCATAGCATTTAACTATCAAAGTTTCATAATCACATAATTCATCATAACATTTAAATATCAAAGTTTCATAATCACATAATTCATCATTACATTTAACATAAAGTAAAAAATAATTTGCAATTCAAAGACGGAGTGTCTAGTTACATAATATCATGGATTAATTAATTAAATTTATTTAATTGTTCATGTTTATTTGATTAGCTATTATTTTTTGTTAATTAATTTAGCTCTATTGCATTTATCTATAAATATATAGAAAAAGACTATATGGTTATTTAGCTTCATTTAGTAAAATTGATAGTAGATTAATCTTTTTATTTCCAGCAATTTGATTTATCTATTTTACTTTTCACATTAGACTGATTTACTTATTAAACATAAAAAATACTAAAAGTATCATGAATTTTAAAAAATAACAAGATAATTATCAAATCTCTTCCATACTAATTCCAACCACCCACAAGAATATTCCAAGCATCGTCATCAAATTTACACTTTACCAAACAAAACATGTGCACACTGTTAATTTATTGGAGCTCAGACAACTATTTTCTCTAATTCCAAGAATTATTATTTAACTCTTGAGACTTATAGAAAGAAGTTAGTTAGGTCCAGATAATTAATTAATTGATTGATTCCTCTAGAGACTTCTAGAAACTAGTCAGTTAGGGTTTGTTAGAGTCTAATTAATCTTAGCCATTGATTGAGATTAAATCATAGCCATTGGTTTTCCAATGAGAATAGTTTAAAAGGGGGTCAATGGGAATTTGGAGAAGACATCAAGACACACACTTGAGAAAGATTTGCAGTGATAGCAAATAAATTTGCAGTGAGAGCAAATAGTCTTGCAGTGATAGCAAGGGCGCAATGATAGCGTTGAAGGTAGCAATAGTGGAGTTTCAGCAAGAGAAATTGAGGGAAAAATTACCGGAGAAGAATATTACCAGAGCTTTGTCAGTAAGAGGCAAGCAATTTATGCATCTCTTCATTTGTTGAAGATTGATATAGTTCCTCATCTGCAATACTGGTTTTCCCTCCAAGGTTTTTCCAGGGACAATTTGTCCAAAAATATTGTGTTTATTATTTTGCATGTTTTCTTTTCTATTCCTGTGAGTTTTATTTGTGAATTTGCAATTGTATTATTTTTCAGTATTTGCTGTGAATTAATTTTTGGCAATCAAATAATCTTTATAGATAGGAGATTAATATTTAGTAACTACAATAGAATTTTCACACCTCTAGCCATCCATTTATGCAATTGAAACCATATGTGTAGTATGTCTATGCATGTAACTATATAAGAGCGAATCATAGTGAAACTATACGAAGATGAAAAATAAGAAACAAAAGGAAAAAGACAAGGAAAAAAGTTGTACATATTTGTAAATTCTATAAAAAAAAAATTTGAAGATATTTGTAGTATTCTATTAGGTAATGTGGCTTCAATTTTTTCCTTAATTCTTTATCAAACCTTTCACATTTTCAACCTAAAAGATATTTCTTCATAATATTAATCATTAAATTTCAACAATTATTTTTAATTATTTTTTTAAATAACAAGAGGCCAAAACCCTCATTTTATCTTACAATAATGATCAAACCAATAACTTCAACTAATAAAATATATTATAAATAGATTTTTAACATTATAAAAATCTAATAAAAAAGTTAGATTAATGCTCCCAAAAATAATTCTTTGGGTGAAAGTCATTAGATATCAACCTCATGAAAAGATGGGGTGACACATCAAAAGTCGTTAGATATCAACTTCTCCACTAGAGTCAACCGCTAAAGTCACTCGGTAGCAGGAGATATTATTTTTCGTGAGAAGGATTTGCCCTCCTTTCTAACCCTGTGTATACAAAAGCCACTATTCGGGAACAAAAAGGTCAATTCGAATGCATTGTTGATGTCTTTCCAATTCAATTGCACTAATGATTTTAGAATTTAATGCTCTTCAAACAAAGTTAATGTGAATTTAAGAAAATACTAGATTTGATGTAATTTCACCAAATGCTATTGTTGTGTTACATTTTGCTATCATCATCTCTTCATTATATATTCATGCCTTGATTTACTCATGCATGCCCTACTAAAATCGAAACAATTTAAAATTCAGCAGAGATTTCATTTAGAGAAGGATTTGCTCATAGTGAAGAAAAGTAGGGGAAATAATGGAGATTGGCAAAACATAAACACTTTTGTTTTGGTTTATCATAGCGATTCAAATTCATGCTTCTTTGCAATTCAAGCCAGATGGCTTCAAAAGAGATGATTTTCCCAAAAAAATTATATTTGGTGCAACCACATCTGCTTACCAGGTAACATCACTTAAGGAGGGGTGTTTTTTTTATTAAAACAAGGAAACATTACAAAGTAAGGGCATTAAATTGCCCTATCAAGTTCAACCAAGTGATCCAATTGATGAGACAAATCTGGGGGTAGTTGACCCCGATCCACCAAATTCCAATCATGAATATGATCAGAAGCCCATTTAGCCAAGAAATCAACAACACCATTCCATTCTCGAGGAATATGAGTGAAATTAATATACTCGAGAGAAGCACAGAGAGTGAGAATTTGTTCAACAATCAAAGCCAGTTGCCAGCTCACATCATCACTTGTCCTTAGTTCTTCTCTCTTTTCTATTATTTCTTGTCTGGTACAATATTTTTTGGTCTTTGGCTCTTATATGGGTGTGTACAGGTTGAAGGTGCAACAAAAATTGATGGTCATAAGCCTTGCATTTGGGATACTTATACACATTTTGGTTAGTTCCTTCTTTTTTGGGATAAGAGGAAATATATAATGTGAATGTTTCCATTGATATTTTTGGCATTAGAATTCTTTCTTCTTGAATATGCACACGTAAAAAGACCAAGTTAAATGTGCATGTACAGGGAAAATTTATGATGTAAGCACAGGGGATGTTGTTGCAGATCAATACCACCATTATAAAGTAATCTCGATTACAACACTATGCTTGATTGGTGTTGTACCACTGGTAATATTAAATAAGTTTATATTCTATCTGTCTGATGTTTCAAATGGGATTAAATGCATACAAATTTTCCATCTCATGGTCTCGACTAATACATGGTACTGCAAAAAAAAATTTTGTAAACTTCAAAAATTTAGAATAGCAGTGTGTGCTTATTTTTCTTCATGACCTTATCTACTATATAACTCTAAATCCTTTTAAGAGGAAAAAAAAAAACTCTTTTTTACACTTCCACATTATCCCAACTTACTGTTTGTTAAGATGGAAGGGATGCCATCAATCCAAAGGGATTGGAATACTACAATAATCTCATCAATGAACTCATTTTCCATGGTAATTGTCACATGAAAAGAGCCTAAGACCACTCATTCATTGTAAACACAATCTTTTCTAGTACCAATCAAATTAAACTATATTATACAACATTGAGTAAAACAAATCTTGGAACTGAATAGAGAATAAAGAAACTAAATTGAAAATTGGAGTAATTTAACCTAAAAACATGTGATTGAAGACATTTGTAAAATTCGCAGGTATTCAACCGCATATTACCATATTCCACTTCGATTTGCTCCAAATCTTGGAAGATGCCTATGGAGGATGGCTCAGTCCCAAAATAGTGTAATGTTTCAATCTATAATTGATATTGAACTTGGTATTATGTTGTAACTTATAAGCTACACTTAATAAAAATGTTCAAAAGTCAGTATCTTAAGAAGTGGCTATGGTTATTCATGAAGCTAATATTTACACTAACAAATTCCAAACAATTTTTGATTGGCTATTGTTAAATAAAGAAGATTTCAGAGCCTTTGCAGAAGTTTGTTTCAGAGAATTTGGAGACAGAGTGAAGTATTGGACAACTTTCAATGAGCCAAATTCATTTTCCCCTTTAAGTTATGACATTGGTTGGTGGCCTCTACAACGTTGTTCTTACCCATTTGGAATTGGCAACTGTAGTGCAGGAGATTCTACAGAGGAACCATATATTGTTGGTCATCATGTTTTGTTATCTCATACTGAAGCAATTGAACTCTACAGAGAAAATTTTCAGGTTGTAATTTTGAACACTTAAGTAGGGGGACAATTATTCTTATGAGTAGTTTGCCCATGCTCACTTCTAAAAAGGCTCAAGTACTTTCCCTTTGGTTTAGCCCTAAACTAAGAAAATAGAAAAGTCCTTAAGGTCTATCAAACCAGGGCTTGAAATTTGGAACGAAGGAATTTACCTTTTGATAAGTCCATAAAATTATGGTTTAATAGCTGGATAATTCTTTTTTTCTGCAGGCCAAGCAAAAGGGTTTTATCAGCTTGGTGATTCTGGCGATGTGGTATGTGCCATTGACAAACTCATCCAAGGACATAGCTGCAACTCATAGGACATTTGATTTTGAAAATGGTTGGTAAGTATTTAGTGAATTGAAATGAGAGAATGCTTTTGAAAACCTTGATAGAATTTTACATCTATCACAATTTATTTTATGAAGGCCCTTTTCTTTCTTCATGTCCAAAAGGTTCATAGATCCCCTTTTCTTTGGGGACTATCCTTCCAGCATGAAGAATATTGTCGGCTCCAGGATGCCAACTTTCACCATAGAATAATCTAAAAAGCTAAGGGGATCTTTTGATTTCGTCAAGTTGAATCATTATGACACTTACTATATTTTCGATTTACCTAGTCAGTGGGTTGCTACAGAAAGATATTTTACGGGAGATTTAAGCTCAAAAAGATCAGGTGTATAGAAAATTGTGAAACACATAACAAAGTTTGGAATATTGTTTAATCATTTTAGATATTGATGCATATATATCGGTCTGTGTAAAGTAATGTGAGACGGTGTCCCTATTGGTCAGGTAAGCCCATAATTTATTCCTTGGAATTCTCTAGGCAGTCAAAATCTTCAATGTTAAATTAAACTTGTAGGGTGGAACATGAAAAATCTTATTATTTAATTGCAGCGGGCGCCAACTAGAATTACAGCTGTTCCATCAAGATTTCAAGCATTATTGGAATATTTCAAGCAACACTATGGCAATCCAGCTATTATAATCTATGAAAACGATACTACCTCTGGTGCTATATATAGATTGCCTAAACAATTTAATTGTATGTTAATGGCTATTCAAGTGAAAAGAGCCTAAAGAGCCAGTGGTCTGTTTTTATGGGACCCAAGTCTCAATGTAACCTAAATATACATGTTGTTTACCAGCCATTCAAGTACATATTTGTTTAGTTCTAGGAAATTTTCAATGTGTATTTGGTTCTTTTTTTTTCCTTTTCTGAAATGTTTTTATGAATTATTACGTATGATATGGCACCAAAAATAATCAATCTCTTTCAATATCTAAGGCATTAAATGTGTTGGTTGTTTTTACTGTAACCAGGTTGATCTTCTAATCTACTTATGGAATTGCCAGTTCCAATCAAAGGCAGCTCGAAGGACCTGGACCAACTGACAAGGGTTTTAATAAACCTCCTACAGTTTGGGCTCTGCAAGACCCGAGAGGGTGATCCCTTAATGTGTTTACAACCTCTGCACCAAAAATTATAAACAACATTAATCAATAACAAATAATCCCATTTAATAGCTCAACACAATAGGATAATATTGCATAGAATTGGCTATTCGTCAATAATATCAACTACTTGGAGCATGAGATAACTACAACAACATTTCACAATTTAAGATAGTCATTGATTTGCAATTTGAAGCAAGCTCTAAGCAAAGACAAACAAATACTGAACCTCACGAATAAGCACAACTTAGACCAGTGCCATATACCATTGGAGGAGTCAAATTCATAAGCATCTAAGGATTCAGGACAGATTTAACACATAACATATGAGATCTCTAATAATATTTCCTTACAATACCACCAATTTTTATTCTAACCCAATACTACTTATCAAATCCTCATACAAACATATCCACCTATAACCCCATTTAAGCACTTTAATTAATTCCTTGAATTAAAGCTAAAATGAGAATCATACACACCACAACAGTGAGATGAATGAAACAACCTTTGATCATTTTATTTAAAATTATGATATGCTTATACAATGGAGAGACATGAGTTCGAAATGAATCATTCCCATTCAACTGCTAGTACTTTCATGAAACATCAAACTCCCATGAATTCAAAACTTACTACAAAATGACACAAAACCTAAATTACATTTCACTAAACCAACAGGTTTTTTACAAATTTCTCTGCAACTTCACCTAGAATCGACCAGAATTATCTAACTTGCTAACCCCTACTTCTGGCCTTGAAATCCTTCTTATAGAAAATGAAGGAGAAAACAAGCATCGGGCTAGAAGTACACCTGTCACCAGTCACTTGGAGCGTCTTGTGATATTTCAAGAATTTGTTATAACAGCTGATCCCTGAAGAATATTCTTGTTCATCTTGCTCGTTGAGTATGGTTGATGCATCCACAAAACATCAAAAAACATGCACCAAAACTGCCACCAAAGACAAACCGAAATCTGCTGTAACTACAACAGTTGAGTTGTTAACCGCCAATAGCCAATTTTATTTTACTCTTCCTCGGTCAAGTATACATTTACCCATCTTTGGTATTCTTCATCAATCGGCCAATCAAAATTAACTACCTCATCCACCTTAGCACTATAAGGTGGTTACTTTACCGCTACCTGATTTGCTTCTCTCTCAAAATATTCCAAAAATGTGTTGGTACTAATGATCTTGTCCATACAGCTCACCAACATGTCATAGTCTAAGTCATCACAAATCAATTTGATTTGTGCATTAATAACCTCATTTTTTCTATCTAGCCATTGCTGCAATGATTTAACATTCCCATGTGCATCAATTATATCAGGTAAAGATGTATCACTCCAATCATCAAAATTCTTTACCAATTATCTTATTTTCCTACTCAAATCATCTGGTAAGGCTTGAAAACCTTGCAATGACTTTACAAATATTTGAGTAGGCCTTAATGATTGGGGCCTATTATTTGTATCAAACCTTGAGGCTTTGTACATTATATCTAAATCATTGGCCCTAGGGATCCATTTCTCAACTAAGGGCACACTACCTCCTGATCCCTACTAATATTCTTTATTGCATCCAAAAATAAAGAATATAAAGAATACACTGATGGCAATCTGCCATCAACCTTTTCATTCAAGTGCCTGAAAACTGTGTCAACAATATCACCCTATTTTTCAAGTGCTCCCTCCTCACTTGCATTCAAAGCTGCATGTAACCCTGTAATCTTGTGCATCAGCTGCTTCTTGGTAGGATCCACAAAGCATTCTTCTTCTTCCTCAATTTTCTCTAATGCAGGACTAAGAGAAGGAGTTTGGATGGGGGACCCTGGTGTAGAAACAATTGGAGAAGTAGGAGGCACTAATCCTGATGTGGAAGGAAATTTCATGATACCTGGAGCACTTGAGGTCTCCCCAACTTTCCTATATTTTAACCTTTCCACCTTAGTTTGTAGCTCAACATTCCTTTGTTGCACCATGTTGTACTCTCCAATTATAAAGTTGTATTTCTCCATTAAGCTCTTCTTCTCAGCTTCTTCCCTCTCAGCAGTCTTTTGGGCCAATTCAGCCACATTCACAGTTAAGTTAGTAGCCTTTGTAGTTGAATTTTTTGAGGCTCTCTTTATTATTAACCCTCCCCTTAGGTTTGGGCCAAAGTCAGTGGCATTAGGCTTTCTACCCTGAGGTGCCAAATCCCAAATTGCTAGGGTCTCATATTCTTCACTAAAGGCAGAATCTTGCAATGTTGCCCTGACCTCTTCCTCAGAATTTTGCATGGGATGCTTGGGTTTTAGAATAGCATTAAATGCTACCGCATCTGCTATATCCCATTTAGGCAAAATTAATACACCAGCCTAAGTCACTAATTTTCTCCCATTCTCAAGAGTGATGTTCTTGAATTCTTTCATTAATTCAGCTTTCACTTCATCATCATTCTCTTGATTTGACCTATCAGGCCTCAAATCTCTTCTCTTTTTGCATTTGTCCTGATACTCCTCTAATCTCATTCTCCATATTAATTGCAAGAAAACTAGAGTTTTAACAAATGCATCATCATCTAAAAATGCCTTACATGCCTCCATCCTGGCATCTTGCACACACTGTCCCTTCACATCCATATCAAACAAGACTAACTGAGTTGAACTGGGAGGAGAAGGCATACCAACCTGCATATCTTGATCTATAACAATGATTTCATCCATCAAATCCTCTTGTTCCTTTTCAATCTTTTGCCTCTTAGGGCTTGGCTCTGATGGTGGTGGTGAAGGTTTATCCTCTAGTGATGAGTCCAA
Source organism: Sequoiadendron giganteum (assembly GCA_007115665.2). Taxonomy (NCBI): domain Eukaryota; kingdom Viridiplantae; phylum Streptophyta; class Pinopsida; order Cupressales; family Cupressaceae; genus Sequoiadendron; species Sequoiadendron giganteum. Next base: position 564,653,460 of record CM021103.1, on the reverse strand, counting down.
ATCAATGATTTTTATTCCCCTAGGTACTCTGACCTTCAAACTTGGGTGTGCTGATGCTTTCATGATTTGTTTTCCTTTCTCATCTTCCTCCTCCTCATCACTACTATCATTTCTCTTTCTTTTATAAAGAGGCCACTTCACCGTAGGTTGATATGTTGGCCTCATTTCAGTAGGCCTCACATCTGGCTCCTGTGTGCCAAAGTCCAACTCCAATTTTATCTTCTTTGTCATCAAAATACCCATGATCTCCTTGAATTTGTCCATCAAGAAATCAATTTTCTTATGGAATGGGGTAAATTCCATTAATGGATCATATTTGGGATCCATTTTATGTAGAATGGATAATAGCTTCTCATATGCTATCTATTTTTCTTTGTTCAATTCCTGCTTATTCAAATCAAACTCATTCCTAATCAGATCCTCAGGAAAATTGAACTCATGTGCAAACTTACCACCCTTTATCCATTGTCTAAAAAGGGCAAAGAATCCCTCAAGGTCATGTTGTCGCTTGGGACCACATCTTAAATGCTAATCATCCAAAAACTTCCCAAAATGGACCCAACCTCTTTTTGAGAATACAAAATCAGATACAACTATATAATCAGGGAAAATGGTTCCCTTACCCTTCCCTATTAGGTTGTCTTCATGAATACAACCAATCTGCCACATAACCTCAACAAACCCTACTCTTGTTGGCACATTGAATGGAAGGATATGTGGAGTTCCTTGGAATCCATACACTCTTAAAATAGTGCTAACTGGGTATGGGATAATATCACCCTAGTTGTGACAAACCTTCAAAATTGGCTTCCTCCCCTTCGGTCTGAGAAAATCATGTAAGTCCTCGAGGATTCTGGGTACATTCACTGCCAACCTAGCCCTTAGTCTGGAAGCAAAGCAATTATCAAATTGCACAAAACTGGCATTCTTCTTGTTATAGGATAAATCTGCAATCCATGCCTGCACCGGTAATCTTTCTCCATTAACCTCTCGCCTCAACTCCATCTTCTCTTAGAAGAAATCAACATTCTTGTACAAGAACGTGTACATCAACAGAGAATACCAGAAGAATGGAATGCCTACATCCTTTTTTTGCAACTTTAACAGCCCTTCATGTATCTTCTCTGCCAAAAAGGATGCAAAATCATAGATCACTAAGAAGTTAGGGTGTTGTATTTGCACCCCCATAAACATATAGAAAATTGGCACCACTGTATTAGGGTTAAAACCCAAAATCTGGCACAATGAATAAAAGGTGCCCAAGAAGTGGTTTGCAAAATAGTTTAGCCTGAAAGGCTCTTGGTCACCAGGGCTGATATAAAAATTTGAACAACCTGCCCTTGCCAGATGAGGTGGAAGTAGCTTAACCCTGAAAAGTGACTTTGACCTTGCATACTCCTGCTTCATCTCCTCAAGATTAATCTGAACCAAGAACGGGCTAGGTTCACTCAGGTCAAAAACATGTTGAAATTCTTCTTTGTTTATACTTAACAAGACCCCTCTGTCATTATCTCTTATTACTCTTGTAACAGGGTCATAACGTGTTGCCACTGCCCTGAGCAAGTCCACATCGGGGAACACATTTTCGACCACTAGCTTCCCCATGTCATATCTCCAACCATTAGAGAAAGGGTGAGGAAAGTTGCTCTATCCATACCACAACCTAAACATCTCCAAACCCATCATGGGAACCCTAGTATTGACAATGTTGGAGTAGTTGCATACTAATCCCTCGCCTAGGGTTCTTCCATGCATCAAAACCAACCCCTTCTTCCTATCATTAGTCGACAATGGAAATTGAGCCATGAAATCATCATATAAATTCCTCTGTAGATAGTCAACATGGCCAGAATGTTGCTTCACCGGTGCCATCTTAGGTAAACTAGGGCTTCCTCAACTTCAAACTCTTGAACAGACTAGGGCTAATCAAAGAACAAAATTATAGAAAATACCCTTGCAATTTCTCATAATTCAACTAACCAAGAGCCCTAAAACAATTATCAACAAGCTCTCCAACAAGCAAACCACAACTTTCCCCAAATTCTCAATCAAATTATCCAGGAAGCATAGAAAATAACTCACGGTGTTTGTGCTCTGTAGAAAACCAAATCCTTGTTGTGACAACTCGTAACTTCGTCCTTGGCTCTAAAACTGCTTCACAAAGGTGCTTGAATACTTTGTGAGAAAATAGAATGAAGGAAAACCACTTTATGTCGATCAAATCGAGCCAGTAGATATCTCGTTCGCCATTAATCTTTCTCGTGCGTTGGCCAAATGACTCCATTTGCATTTGATGCAAATTGAAATATCAATCGTCGATCCTTCACTTTTGTCAGATCATCGAACGACTATCTTCAAAACAAGTTGACACATCCTCCATCACGGCAATGAGGGCCCACCACACTATGCATAGCTGAAGAAATCTATGTGGCGCTTGCCCGTGATATCGCGATCAATAAAAACCTCACAACTTCTGATCACGCGATGGCGGGGAACCATAGATTTTAACCATCGGCAATCCTGTTCACTCAATATAGTCATTAGCATTGTAATTAACCATCGAGCAACTTTCCCATCAAGATTATAACATCACCGTTGATTTGAAGCACATGCATCTTTCAATCACTTTAGTAACCCGCCATATAACATATTAAAACCTGACAGACATATTAAAACATTTTATCATCTCTTCGGCTTCCCTTGGTAATACATGTGGCGCTCGCCCGTGATATCACAATCAGGTGAGACCTAGTGGTGGGGTCATCACGGGGTTGCGGGAAACGACTGAGATCAAATGCTAGTAGATCAATGGTCATGAAGAATTGTTCCTTGAACAATATAAAACATCAATTAAAAGCACAAGGGGACATCATCTAGACCGATGACAAATGATGGCTTAAAGTTGTTTTAAACATGGGGGCACGAGGCCAACCTACACTTAGGGAATAATAAAGTCAGGCGAAAGAATTAAATCAATTTATCAAAAGGGGCTCAGCCTAGACGAAGCAATGGGGCATAAGTTGTTTTAGAACCCGCTCCATAAACTAACAGCAAAATAGATCCCACCCAAGGCGTAAGATAAAACACTAGGGTTTTTCAAGAAGACAAAAGAAAAAACCCCAACCTTACGTTTCTCCCAAAAAATATGAAAGACCAAGATAAGGCAAGATAAAATGGAATTCAAGGCAAAAATTTGAAGTTCCATCAAAATGATAGGGTAAGGATGGAGTATCTCCATGACTATCTTGAGAGTTTGCTTGTCGCCATCAGGTAACCTGAATATACACCATACATTTAACTGTATAGAGCTTATTATATGGATTATGGAATTCCTAAGAATTACACTGAGCATGGTTATGTGGGTGCAGGAATGGATCCAACACTCAAGGGTACTTCGTCTGGACATTGATGGACAATTTTGAGTTTTTGTTTGGTTTCAAGATTCGTTATGGCCTCTTCTATGTAGATTTCAAAGATAAAAATTTGAAGAGATATCCAACTCTTTATGCTCGCTAGTTTACCAAATTTTTAAAAGGGAAGAAACAAATTGAATACTTATGGAAGAGATGAGGAGGGCCCACAAAGGTGGATCGAATAGTTGCATCCTCTCATTTTCTATCCACTAACTAATTTCATCATCCTCGCCACTCATTTTTTTCCCTTATTGAAACGAAAATTTTGAACGGGACACAAGGGCCTGGGATTTTAAGGTGTATACCCTAGTTTCAGGGTTTTATACGATTTATTACCGTTCAAAACTTCAACTCTAGTGTAAACTTTAATATGATGTCTTTTTACACAACGAAGTTTAAATATAAAAGGCAAGGCTTTACTTTAGAACCTCAATGACTTACTATGTGCTTCAATCCATTTTATTTGAGGACGACTAAAGGATAAATATAAAATGTTTGTGTATAATTGTAATGTTTGTCATTATTCGAGCTGTTGAAGCTCTTTTTATCCAGCTACAAATGTACAAGGATTAAACTAATGTCAGCCATTCATTATTTTTTGTCATTTTTCCAATTGTTTTTTTATCAATTTTTTATTGCTTTCCCGTTGCTCCTCCAAACTCTTCCTTACATGTATTGAGCTGTCACTTCTCCAATTTGGCGAGTTGTAGCCTAAAAATAAGATTTTAATGAGGGTTTCAGAGTATTTTTATTAAAATGAAAATCATCGCCAAGATACTAATAATGAGCACATTTAGGTTTTAACATTACGACATCCTTTGCATCTTTTTTCCTACATAGTTAAGTATATATCAACATAATTAATACATAATGTATATTATATATGATAAAAGATAAATTATAACTAGCAATTGCATCTTGGTGTGCAATGGGTACGCGGAAGAGGTGTAGAAGGTCAATATGAAAAAAAAAAGTATTATTTTGGGTCAATCCAAGAGTAGAAGTAAAATATGGAGAACTTTGACCTTTTATACTTGATGTGGAGAACACATAATATAAAGTTGCATAAGTGGAAAATACATAATTTCTTTCTCTTTTTCTAGGTTAACCTCCAATCCTCACTCTTTACATCACCTTGGGCATTTTCTACATGGAGATTAGATTTGGTGGAAAACAATTTCCTAAGCTCTTGCGAGGGACATACATTTATCATTAATGCTAATATTTAATTTACAAAATGGGTTGAGGCCATACCTTTGAAGTCTATTGTGATGGCGAATATTTGCACCATTATAATAAATAATCTCATCTTTATGTTTAGATTGACATCTACAATTATGATTGTTAGGAAATCATCTTTTAAGAACAAAGAATTGAAGAAATTTGCAAGGGCAAATTCTATGTACAAAAGTATTTTCCTTCTTTTAATTAGCCACAAGGTAATAAACAAGTGGAGGTCACAAATAAAAATTTTAAACAAATTTTAAGAAAAAATGATCAACAAAGATTATATTAATTAGCATACACATGTTCTCACATTATCGACACATATGCCATTGAGTTCTTTCTTGCTGAATCATATTCTCAAAAATTATTTTATGACCTTGGGGACATCATATCATTGATTGTTCACATGCGTTATCATTATCCTAACAATCATATTGGTGATATCATTCCTTCCCCATTTTTGAATTTACTTATATGATCCTTATCTCCCCTTTAGAACCTTTTTTATTTTTCATATACCTATTATAGAGAAAAAGTACATAAAAATTAACATCTATTAAAAAGTTGGTCAAAACTTACATTAGATGCTTGGATCACAATTGACCTAATTAATATCAAGGTATATAAATAAAAATTAAAAAGCATGTATGAGAAATTAAAAAAAAAGTTATGAGAGGAGGCTAAAATACATCCAGATAGACATCTACATGATTGTTAAATTAAGGCTAAAATACATCAAGATAGACATTATAGATGATTGTTTACCTAGAGAATTGGATTGTTTAAATAAGACAAGATATCAAGATAAACCACATGAAATCTGTGTTAATTACATAAATGAGCTACTAAAGCACTTGCTCATAAACAGAGTCGCATATTTAATGCTTGGTCTCCATGTAATAACCAACTCTTTCTTGACCATTGTCGTATTTTTAGATGACTTAACTGCAACTTAATTCTGAATAAATTTGATGCTCAGTAAGAAATGGGTGACAAATTAAACAGGAGAACACAATAAAATTGTTGAGATTATTTTGTAACTTAATCTCATCAAGATTTATCTCGAGAAAGCTGTTGTTTCTTTTGTGAATTCCTTCTTTTTCCTAGTTTTTTAATTTTCTTATGTCGCTTTGTTGCTTTCGAGAAATTTCCATTCACCTTTCCACTCTTCCCAATTCAATTTTTCGCAAGGTGATGATCATCTTCAAGATCTTTTTCACTATCATCTTCACGGTTTTCAAGTGCAAAATCATCAAATCCAGAGTTTCTACCATGTCATCCTCTCCAATTGTTGTGGCATGTTGGAATCAAAAGCAATATCTGTGAGATAGTTTTTTAATAACTTCCCCTTCTTAGGTCTTACATTATTGATACACAGTCTAAACGTTTGAAAAAATTATTTGAAACCACATAACACACCAAAATTTAGAACATATCTCATAATTTATAAAAAGTTGTACATTCAAACTAGGCAAGGCTTCCTTAATAAACTGAGATGCCACCCTTAGACAACAAGGGACACAATCATTACATGATACTTGTATAAATTTTTTCATCAAAAAGGAACAATTATAATTTTCAAAATTTACATTTGTATTTATTATTTTATCCTTATACAACTATTCGATAGGCATGGAATCTCAGAAGATCTGATTTATTTTAGAAAACCTATGCCACGTGTTACACTCATGAGTCTGTCAAGGAAATTAACCCTAAAAACAACACATTTTTTGTGTGGTTTGGGTCATGCAGAGAAAGGAGATGGATGCCGCCCTAACCCTAAATAAGCTGACGCGTAGCCTATAAAAATGTAATAAATGGTGATAGTGTAATGTCCAACTATCAAATATTTTACATACTTTTTTATTTGATAAATGTTTTTACCTTGTATCAAAGCTCCCATTGTTTGGTGATCGTATTGAAGGGTGTGGAATGTTACAATCAACCAAGTGCTTGTGTCTGCAAGCACAAGCATCCACAAGTAGAATAGAAATTGAATTAGATTCTCATCTTTTCTCATATTTAAGGTTTAGTGCACAAAATAAGGTTTATGTGGACTCAATTTCTGTGATTTCATCTAATTTTTATCAATGGTTCATAATGCTTCAATATTGTCTATTGATCTTGTTACGCCCAAGAAAAATAGAATAGAAATAGATTATTATTATATTTCATTGTCTTACATAATAATTTTTATAGACAAGAAGAACTGCCACATAACCATGTAAACTAAAAATAGTTTAGAAAATTTACAAAGGTGTTACCCCTGATGATTAACAAGTCAACAAATCTTGTATTTTATATTTGACTTTCGATGATCACCAACTTAAACCTTAACTGTTTCCATTATTTGTGGAAACTAATTCAATTTGTCTTGCATACCTTAATGTTGTATCAGTGTGAATTTCTATGCTTCTATTTTTGCATCATAAAATACAACTACTCTTGCAGTTCCTATTATCAAATTTTGAAATAGAAGGAAAATAATTCTTGATATTCTAATTCATAGTGACTTCATGTTCCAAAGAAACACTATGGCACATATATAATATAATATTTTCATATGTATGTTGCATAAACAACATACATGTTACATCTTACTAGGGTTGATAAGGTCATTATAGAATTACATAGGGCAAGGTGTTTGATGATCATGATATCTCTTCATCGTTGCTCCCTACTTTCGTGTAAATAAAGCAACTAGAAAAAGCAAGATAGATGCATATAAATAGTGCACTCAATGCAACCAAAATCTAGTAGTAATCCAAATGTGATTTATTTAGGTTGACCACAAACCAATTATGTTTATTGCCTGTGCTACTCACTTTCTCAAAAACATAAATAAGAATATTGATAAAAAAAATTGCTAACTCCAAATAAACTCAAATAAAGACCAACTCCCAAGCTTCTCATTGTGTCAAACATCTGATCATAAAAGTACTCTTGCAAGTCTAGCATTGCAAATGTTTCAGATATGCCAAACAAAATATATTGTGGAAGCATCCAAAAAATGCTCAAGGGAATTGTTGCATGGGGCATGTCTACCAATCTATATTCCTTTGCTGCTTGGATCCTTTTCATTTCTATCAATGTTGCAACAACCATGGAAATAATATAAAATAATATACCAACACGTATCCTTTGAAGCAATGTTATACCACACTCATTTTCAATTATGTTTCTGGCAAGTGGAACGAAGACTCTATCATACATGGGCACCAACACAAGAATTGTCAAGCCAATAAAGAGTTGCAAGGTTGTTGTAGGAGCTTCAATATTTCCACTGATCCTCCTATACATTGTAGCACCTTTTTTTATGAAAAATGTTGAAGGTTGTTGAAAAACTATCCCATACATCAAACAAGCCACCCAAATGGGTAGTAACCTTAAACAGGTTTCACCTCTTCAACCTGTGTGGCACTGCATAGCCTCCAATAATATTTGTTTTATGTTCATAGTCTAAACTAGTTGTGACTGTTGCTTTCTCAAGAAGCCTACAAAACAATAGATAATTGTTTTCAGATTTTGTCCATTCCATTTTAAAAACCATAAATTTTCATAATAAAACAAAACAAAACTAGGGCTATTTATGATTCTTTCAGTTGACACACAACAATATTGATAAGATAGCTTCTGAATTCAATTGTGCATATTTTTAATTTGATGCTTTGGATCATGCAACAATATAATTACATGCATATGACCATGTAGAAAGAGGATTACTTGAATTGATTTGTGGGCATAAGCTTTCTTGTTTCACTCTTGCAAAATTCTTAAGTTACATACAATTTATGTTCTCCATGAGAAGGAATACTCTTAGAAACATTCCACTTGTGAATCGCTGCAACAAAAACTTGAGCAACTAGAGTTACTAGTCTTGTAGAAGGCAGTTTATGCTGGTACATTCTTGTCCCACAAAAGAAATCAAAGAATTATATTCCGATGACTATAGTTGGAATGTTGTAACCCAAACCCCACCCAATATTTTCTTGAATGTACACAAGCATAGAAGCAGTTGAAATTGAGCCGATGCATATACCAAAATACCACCAATTGAAGAATGAACTCTTATACTTCCTCTGTGTTGGGTTTACCTCATCGAATTGATCTAAACCAAATTTTTATGAATAAGATATGTGACCTCCTTCACCTAGAGCAACCATGTATAGGGAAACAAAGAAAAACCTCACCTGAAACACTGAAGGTCTGGAGCCAAAAATTGATGTTTTGTTGCATGAGGATGGGCTAAGGAAATCCAAAGAAGTTGAAAGAGTTAAACAGAGTAACCCCTGCAGCCAGAGAACATCTCACTAATAGTTTTAGCCATTTTCTCAAAATCCCAACTATTTATAAATCAAACAGAAAACCAAGCCAAATTTTTGCTCTTCTTAATTATGCGTGAGTTTATAACTAAAATCCCAAACTTGGATCTTTAGCAAGGCACTTTCTTTCCAGGTAACTAAAACATCAAACTAAAAGATACTCGTTTTCCTGATAATTTTGAATTCCTAACTGAAAGTCCTAAACGAGATATTCAGTAAGGTAACCTCTTATTGTGAGCAAATGCACTTAGCCAAAAGCAAAGACAATTTCAAGCAATTGGAAATATCTTTAGGAGTTTGAAACGGTAAGATCTTTTCAAATTTTATACAAAAGAGTACATGTATTATAGGCTAATATTAGAGAAAGGTACTCAAATATCAACTTCATTTTTTTCCTTTTACAATATCATTGAGAAAAATGTTATCTTTTTTATCTTAAAGATGCTAAATCCAATATTTCTGCAAGTGATTGAAGCTCTGGTGGACTTCCTGAAATCTTAATATGGTTGTGTGAACCCTAGTTTTGTACCTGAACATAAGCAACAAACAAACACATTATTAGATCAATATGCAAGGTTAAAACAAGGATTCCCCATGAAATCCATTTACAAAGCTTAAATAGAAAGAAAATGAAGAACAATGCAAGAAACTAAATCAAATCTATTTAAGCAAAGCAAACTCATGATCCCATGGGGGAGTTGGTGCCAATTGATGTGTCAAAATCAGCATTTTCCCAACTCCTTTGTAAGCTTTGTGATTTGATGGAGATTGATCCACTTTGTTGATGAAGAACAAGATGAGTTCTTGAAAAAGCCTACAATAACCTAGCTAAGATCTTGCATTGAGGATGAAGTTGAGTAGAGTAAGTTTACTCAAGTTGTGGATGTTAGAATAAGAGGAAGAGTCTCTCATTTATAGATTTCCAAAATGGAAGAGAGAGTGAAATTGAGCAATGTGGGACAAAAGACCAACCAATGAGAAGAGGCCACTTGTCCACATGTGATTGAAGGAGGATTGAACACATTTTGGTCAATGTGCATGATAAATGCTATGAGATTCAAATTTGAAATTTGAATGTGACATGTTGGAGGGAGAAGGAAATGGAGTTAATGTCACTTGGCTCAATGCACAAGGACATGTAAGAGACATTAAATGCCTTGTTGGAAGGGCAAAACCCATTTGAATTTGAATTCAAATTTGAGAGAATATTCCTCCTTTTATGCCATGTTGAGAATAAATAGTAGATTTAATAAATTAATTAAATCTATTTTCATGTGCAAGTGGTAAAAGCTAGAGGATGGGACATGATTTAAGATTAAACTAATCAAAGATTAATTAATGTAATGAGGAATTAGGAGATGTGACAACTTTGACTTGAATTTATGAGTTAAGTTAAATCAAATTGAGAGGAAGGGTCTAATTGAATAAATGATTTGATTTATTTAACTAAAGGAGACAATGTTAGATTAAATCATATAAGGTTTAATTTAACCAATTTAATAAGAGGACTTTAGAGACTTAATTTAAATAAAATGAATTACTTAAATAAATAGGGATAGAGGGTTAATTAAATTAAATTGATTAATTTAATCAACAAAGGAGAAAGACCTAGTTAAATAAATAATGATTTATCTAATCAAGAGACGACAGGTGATGAGAAGCTGAGAGTGTGATTCAGGAAGAAATGTTGTTAGTAGTCAAGATCAAGTGCATCGAATTGAATTTGTACATTTTCCATGTCTACAGGTTGTTGTACACTATGTTGTTAGAATAAGTGAACTCATTAAGAGGTAAACTAACACACCAATGAGACATTAGATTGAAATAAACTGATTAAAAAGATAAAACAAACTCTATATAACAACAACTTCTTCAAATTCATCCCATCGTCCTCTATCTCCAAGGATTTGATTAAAGTTACTAGCTCTCAGTTGTGTAAGCAACATCTTGTTGAAATGACAACTTAGGAGAATGCGATTGATTGAAAATGCATGTCCATTGTTAATGATTTAAGCTATGAAATTGAAATGCTATGATGCTATGATATGAGATTGCTAAAATTTTGATATGTTGATTCGAATACGACTATAGTAACTATGCATGAAATCTAGGATGAAATCTACTTACGAAATAGTTGTATTTATAGATTTTTGAAGGCAAGAATCTAGTTGGCGGAGATCAATGGTTGAAATTCAAACCTGTTAAGATGAACGGTGAAAAATTAAGAAGTTGAGAGAAAGGTGGAAGGTTGAGAGGAAAGTGGAAGAATTTTTTCAACCCACAAAACCATCCTCATTCAAAAATGGAAACAAACATGGCATTTATCTTTTCATTTATGAAAATTGGTTGAAAGTTGAGGATAATTGCTAATTAAATAAATAAATTTATTTAATTTCTTGTTACAATGAATTTAGAAGCATCCACAATTAAATAATTAATATTTAATTATGTGTAAGAAGTGAAAAAGACAAGTAATTAATTAAGTGGGGTGAAAAAGATATTAAATATATAATATTTAAATGTGAAATGAAGGATGAATATTCCATTGTTTGAATTTAAATGTTCAAACTTAGAAATAAAATGATAATCAAATAAATAAATTATGAAATTTATTTAATTTAATTAAGAGGAAAATTAAACAAACTTATTTATTTAATTAAACTAGAAGAATTGGAAAAATGAACAATATAAATAAATAATTAAATTTATTTATATGTAGATGACTTTAGAATATTAATTAAATAATTCATATTTAATTAATTAACAGGTTTGAATAACCGTGACCATTTTTAGATGTGCACATACACATCTGAATTGGGTTGCCATTTAGTTCAATAAAATGAACTTTGTAAGTTAAAAATGCAGAATTTGCCAATAATGCAATAAAAATTGGATTTGGGTTCCAAACAAACTGACCGACACATAAAGAAGAGATGATAGAAGTATTCCAATACTGACCCAAAAAGGAACCTACAACAAATGCTCCAATTAGAGGAAACGTGGATACAACAGCCCCCCAGAGATTAACATTTTTTGCAGCAATAGCAGTGCTCTATTGCATTACAATTGTGGGATATGTGATCAAGTTGGAAGAAATACTAGTGTAGGCCAATCTCTCTGCAATTTCAACAGTAATGATGAAAAGAGATGTTGTCCATCCTCCTATGCAAAATCTGGTGATAGGCCTTCCATGGAGGTTTGTAGATCCTTCCTCATCTATGTTGGTAATATCATTGAGGAGTGGGAATTCACAAGGGGAGGATGAAACTTGCTCCATTATTTGGCTCTTCCTGCCTATGCAAGTTGAAGTAGGAAACATAGATGGGTATTGTCTTTTTTATAAAATCCTAAGCTAGTGATCCCATGCAAAATGAAAATTCCAATCTTGAAACAATTGTTTGGTTTATTGTCCAAACACATAGTCTCATGTTGCTCCTGAATCAATATTGAGGGCACCACCAAGGCTACCTTAGTTATTAGGGAGAATGCAAAATTTATGTATATTGTCCTCATTGATCTCCGCCCTATTTTCACTGCACAAAAAATCTTCTTTATGTCATTAGACATGAGAAATACGTTTGCAGATTCCATGGCTACTACAGAGCCTTCCACACCTATAGTTATCCCCACATCTGTTGTTGCTAATGTCAGTGCATCATTAATTCCATCGCCCACCATGGCAGGAATGCCCTCTTGCTTTAGCTCTCCAATAAATCTTATCTTGTCTTTTGGAGTAATTGGGCATGAACTTCAATTTCTCCTACCTGCACACCATTACCAAGGCTCAAAAATGGTGTGACAGAATTGCCTACTCAAATGAGCCATAAATCTTAGCTAAACCATAGTTGATTTTTTATATTGCTACTTCTATGGGCATAATTCTGCAAGTTGCAAGCCAAGAGGAAAAATTTATTGTATCATGAAGTCATTTTCACTGGAAATTGCTTCTAATTTTAGGCAATAGCTACGAAAGTCATGCAACCCCTGCCACAACCCGATTCCTCTGTATTTTGAAAGTTGTTTAAAAACTATTGCTATTTAGGAAAATTTGCACAGGAAAAACTTCAAAAACTACAAATATTGTTGCAACGTATACCATTGTTTACAAAAAAAATTCAATCCATATAAAGATTTTTGTAATTTACACCATCAGAAGGCATGTCACCAGGGACATTACCAATGAAATTTTTTCGGTCAGAAACATCGATGGCACCTAGCTGAGAGGAAGCCAAGCGAGTGATGGTCATGTGACCTTCAATGATCTTTTTGTGGTTGAGGGTATTGAGGGCACCGTCGAGGTGCTTGAAGGTCAAAAATTCATAACCCTTGCTTTTGCCTATCATCTTGTCTATTATCACCAAGCCTTCCTGCACTTGCCCGAACTAGGAATTTTTTTTTTGAAGAAATCGGTGGTGGTGTCAAAGCCTAGGTTTTTGATGAAAAGATTTTACAACACTAGGGCGACATCTACAATTTATCGCATTTGCTCGACAACATCACTCTGCTTTGCAAACACCTCCATTAGAATTTTGAGAAGATGCTCTCGCATGAAGCCTTCCTCTTTGTGATGTCTGAGTACTTTCTCTCTCTTTCCATGAGTTATATTTACTTTCTCTATCAAAAACAAGTGCTAGCATTTACCAGCATAAATGGATTCGTACGATGTTTGTATTTTGTCTGCAAAATATGATTAATGATGGTAAGCTTTTCAATCGTAGGCTAAGTCGTGTAGAGAGGGGTTGACCATTGATCTTAAAAGTTAGGTTGCTCTCTTTCAATTTGGATACACCTTCAGCGTAAAATAATATAATTATATTACTACTACTTATTATTATTGTATATTATATTCTTTAACAAAAGCATTACATATATATAAAATTATTACAATTAATATTTAATAATTATTATATTTTTATATAATAAAAAATAATATATAAATATAATACAAAATATAATTAATATATTATATATTTTATATAATACAGATTAAATCATATATAATATAGTTATATTTATTATTATATATAATAGTATATATAAGTTATATTATTATATATTATATTCTATAATAAAAATTATTAAATATAAATATGAAATTATTATAATTAATAATTAATATATTTGTATTTATATAATATAAATTAAATCATATATAATATAATTCTATTTATTATTATATATAATAGTATATATAAGATATATTATTATTATATATTATATTCTATAATAAAAATTATTAAATATAAATATAAAATTATTATTAATAATAATTAATATGTTTAGATAAAGAGATAACGATGAATCGATAGAGATATAGGGAGGGTGATTGATATATCTCATTGTCACTCTCTATATCTCCCACTATCTATGTCACTCCCTCTTTCCCTCTCTATTTATTGAGTTATCTCTCCCTCTCCCCCCTCTCTCATTCACTCCATCACTCCATCTCTCCTACTCTATATCTATATCTTTATTTCTCTCTTTATCCTCTATCTCTCTATATCATCCCCTTTCTGTCTCTCCCTCTCCCTCTCTATATATTAAGCTATCTCTCCCTCTCCCCCATCTTCTTCTCTCTCTCCCTCTCTACATATCGCTCTTCTTCTCTCCCCCTCTTCTTTCTCTCCCTTTTCTATCTATCTCTTTCCCTCTCTCCCTCTCCCCCCTCTTCTCTCTCTTCCTCTCTCCCCCTCTTCTCTATCTCTCCTCCTCTACCTATCTCTCTCCTTTTCTCTCCCCCCCTCTCTCTCTATCCACCCTCTCTATCTCTCCCCATCTCTCCCCCCTCTCTCCCTCCATATCCCCTCGCTCTATCTTCATCTCTACCTATATTTTCCTCTCTCCCCCTTTATCTCTAGACATGTCTCCCTCTCTCTATCCATCCATCTATCTCCCTATCTATCCCTCTCTATATATATCTCTTCCATCTCTATCTATCCCACTCTCCTCTCTTTCTTTATCTCTCCATCTCCTTCTCTTCTTCTCTCTATATTCATCTCCTCCTTCTCCTTCTCCTTCTCCTTCTCCATCTTTATCTCTATCTCCTTACCCCTCTATCTCTCACTCTTCCCCCCTCTATCTCTCCCTCTTTCTATCCCTACCTCTCCCTCTCTCCCTATTGCAAACATAAGATGAGCTTGTTGGTAATGGAACTTGATTATCTTCCTAATTCAGAGGTTTTATTTCAATCATGTTTGGATCCCTTTAAGTGGATGCATAATTTATTTGAAGCTATCACTTCACCATTGAGACCCTTTTTGCACAAATAACATCAATTTGCAAAAAATAGACCAAAAATTCTCCTAATTGACCTTCCACACCTCTTCGACATATCCATTGTACATTAAGGTGCAATTGCTAATTATATATTTATGTCAATTCTCATTTAGTTTTGGGTTTATTTGATGAAATGATTTAAACTAATTATATGTTAACATGTAGTGCACTTTCATGTTACCCTCAACTCATGACTTATTGCGTTTTCCTATCTTTTCACATTTATTTACATCTATTTTTGTATGTTGCAGCTACCTCATCACTATTTTACACACTAACACATTCTCTAAAGACACCATTTTAATTTGTTACGACAAGGTGCATTGATCAATTTGTCAATGAGGAGATGCCAAATGTAATTCAGTTGAGAAGTGTTCTAATGTTGACTTAAAGTCTAATGTTGGCGGTGTTCATTAATGCCACGAGGCAATGCTATGATGAGCATGTAAGTTATCCAGTCTTCTAGTTAGTCATCAATTAACCAAGAAAAATTCAAGAAAACCCTCTTTCTACTATACATTCATATAAGATGATAATAACAATAATTTATTATACTTTATAAAAAAAACAATGTAATGAAACTCTTAACTAACAAATTAGTAATTTCTAATTTTATCATTTTTGCATAAAAGTATATGGAAAACCCATTATGTAGTTATTATAAACCCATAATTATTTTATATTCACTAAAATCTACGGTTAGATAAATATATAACAATTATATTTATAAAAGATATGGGAAACCTTGAGAAATTAAAATGAGTCAACATTAATTTGTTGGGAAGTAATATCAAAAGAAGAGAGAGTTAGGTTGTAGGGAGAAATGTTTATAAATGCATTGACCATGGCAAGGTAGAGAAAAGAGGGCATGTAAGCCATAAAGGAGGACATAAGGAAAAGATAAAGACACTCAAAAGATTTGTGATAATTTTTAGGGGTGATTTGGGAAGTTTACAAGGATGCAATTCAAGGGAAGAGATTTGTGTTGATGTAAATATGTAATTTATCTAACTAGTTAATTAGTGGGGCCTATTTACATGTTAAGTTTGTTTAGGTCTTATGAATCTTTTTAGAAGTCCCAGTTGTCATCTAGATGGTATCTTATCTTTTTGACATTTAATTCTTGGGTCCTAAGTCATTTAATAATGGCATAATTCATTTAATATTTTGCATTAGGTAGTTATCACACCTTGTCTATATAAGCAAGTCATTGCACACTTTTGTAATATACCTCATCAACAAACACGTCTTTCTAGAAATACAATTTAATTTTCCTATATTTATTTAGAAAATGGTCAAATCTACTTGCATCCTAGTAATTACTTATATCTAGTTAAATAATAGCATAAATCAATTCATTAAAGTCATTTAATTGTTTAGGTGCTTTTGATTGGTTTATGATTTTTTTATTAGTTTAGTTGTATTTCATTTATCCATTAAAATATAGAAAAATACTATATGATTACTTAGCTTTATTTGGTGAAACTAGAAGTAGATTAATCTTGTTATTTTCAACAATTTGATTTAGTCTATTTTACTTTTGACATTAGATCCATTTGCTTATTAAAGATAAAAATACTAAAAATATTATGATATTTTAAAAAATGAACAAGAGAATTATCACCTCTTTCAAAATATTTTCTATCACCTCCAAGAATATTTTGAACATCACCCACAAAAATATTCCAAACATTGTCCTCAAATTACACTTCACCAAACAAAATATACACATGCCTCCACCCATCCATCCATGCAATAGAATTTGTTTGTGTAGTATGTCTATGCATATAATTTATGTAGAGTGAATTATGTGCATCTCTACAAAGATGAAAAATAAGAGACAAGGAAAAAAAATTGTACACATTTATAAATTCTATGAATTTTTTGAAGATATTTGTAATTTTTGATTTATGTGACTTTCTATCTTAATTTCTCTTGAATTTGATTAAAGCAAAAAAAATCTACTTCTATTTTGAAGCTTTTATATTTCATCATCCTTAACAACCAACTTTAACATTTTCAACCTAAAATATCTTTCTTTATAATATTAATCACTAAATGGGTCTTTGATCATTTGCAAAATTGTAACATTGTGTAAAGAGGTCAATTACCTCTCGATTTGTCACAAAAGTTGCACCACTTAGTAGAGATTGACAAAGACGTGTAATACCCTTACTTTGTACCGCTTTATTTTGATTTGAATTAAATTTTACCCCTCTTTTAATTAAATTTTAACAATAATTTGTAATTAAATGTTTTAAATAACAACTTGAAAAATCTCTCATTTTACCTTAAAATTTTGTAGAACCCAATAACTTCAACTAATAAAAAATAAAAAATAAATAAATTTTAACCTTATAAAAATCTAATAAAAAGGTTATTTTAGTGCTCACCCAAAAAATAAGTACCTCACCACTGAAGTTGTCGCTAGGTAGGTACCTAGAGTCACTGGAACTGGATATTTTTTCTCATGAGAAGGATCCGTTGTCCTTTCTAATCTTATCTATAAAATCATGATTTCATAGATTTTAAACTTGTATAAAACTTTGATTCTATTATTTTTAATCTTCTGTATAAAATCATGTACTTTCTAAATTTATATACCTATAAAATTATAATTCAAAATAGGGCGTGAGAAAAAATCTGGAACTGAAATAAATAGCAACTGCATATTACGAATTTCCAAATTACTAAACAGGGACATGAAAACCTACCTAAAAGTATTATTCCAGATGTAGAAAACCATGATTCCCAGGTTTTTAACCCTGTATAAAACCACTATGCAATGATGAAGTGTTTCCAGTTTAATTGCAATGATAACTTTAAACTTTATGCTCTTCAAACAAAATTGATGCATATGTTGTGGCTGCAATTTCTTGGGGTCTGATGACCAAATGCTTTGGGAAAGCTGCCGTGTTACATTTCCCATTGTCGTCTCTTCATTAGGGGAGAGGGGCTAGTAGTCGTGCGGGCTAACTTCATCAACATGTAGCAATTGACTGGAATATCGTAGAACCTTCATTTTTTTTTCGACATGTGGACTAGCCTCTTATCTATCTATAACTAAGGTTTGGAGGTGTGACTCATCATGCAACTTGTCACATCAGCACATCTATTGAGAAGTGTCTAAAATTTGACTTTTTAAAGATTTGACCAAAACTTAATCATGGAAACCCCACTAATTGAACAAAACAATACCATTTGTTGCTTGTAAAATACCATATTTTTATTTAAAATATGATAATATGCAACATAAATGGACCAAATACCTATTGGTAACCATAAATCTTTGATATCTCTAGCTTTTATATTCAACACATATGGACCAATAGTTGAAAACAAAAAAACTATTTGTTGTTATAAAAACAACACATAATGATTTAAAATATAACTTATACCAAACAAAAATGGACCAATAGTTGAACACTAAATTTTTTTGAAAATCCTTCGCATTTAATGAAAAAATACATGGTATTTATTGTACTCACCTTTAATATTTGTGATAGGAGAAACTATTAACATAAAATACTCCAATGCTTGTACATTGCTACCCCAATAGTTGTACACATTAGAACAATATTTTTTCACTATGATAAGAATTCTTGTTTAAATGGGTGTCTTATTTTATTAAATGAGCGTTTTATTTTTTAAATTACACACTTATAGTGGATAGTTGTGATATTTTATTTGAGACAAAAAAACACTTATTTCACTTCTTCATGAATGTATTTATGTTTTTTTAATATAACATTTAAAGGTTCTCATGTGTTCAAATATGGGTCCACTTTTGATCAACATTTGGTTATTTTTTAATTTATATTTAGATTAATTATATACAATATGTAGTATAAATATGTGGTAAGACTAAATATTATAATCACAATTGAGTGCACGACTATTGGACCCTGCACGACTATTGGCCCCTCTCCCCTATATATTCATATCTTGATTTACTCACCTGTTAAAATCGAAACAATTTAAAGTTTAACAGAATTTCATTTACAAAAGGATTTGCTCATAGTGTAGAAAAGTAGGGGGAAAAATGGAGATTAGCAAGAGAGAAACACTTTTGTTTTGGTTCATCGTAATTCAAATTCATGCCTCTCTGCAATTCAAGCTCGACGGCCTCAACAGAGATGAATTTCCCGAAAATTTTATATTTGGTGCAAGCACGTCTGCTTACCAGGCAACATCACTTGTCCTTAGTTCTTCTCTCTTTTCTATTATTTCTTGTACTGGTACAATCAATTTTGGTCTTTGGCTCTGGTATGGCTGTGTACAGGTTGAAGGTGCAGTACAACTTGATGGCCGTAAGCCTTCCATTTGGGATACTTATACGCATTCTGGTTAGTTCCTTCTCTTTTGGGATCAGAGGAAATATAGAATGTGAATGTATCCATTGATCGTTTTTGGGCATTAGAATTCTTTCTTCTTTTTGAATAAGCAAGCACACTTAAAAAGGACTAAGTTAAATGTGCATGTACAGGGAAAATGTCTGATGGAAGCACAGGGGATGTTGCTGCAGATCAATACCACCATTATAAAGTAATCTCGATTACTACACTATGCTTGATTGGTGCTGTCTCCTGGTAATATTAAATAAATTTAGTAAACATTTTTTCAGGAGGACGTTCGTGTGATGTTTAAAATGGGACTAAATGCATACAGATTTTCCATCTCATGGTCTCGACTTATACCTGGTACAGCCAGAGAATATTTTCTTTCAACATTAAAAATAGGAATCGCAGCGTGCAATCTTTTTCTTGATGATCTTATCTAGAATACCAAACTCTACAGAATTAAGAGGGAAAAAATAAACTCTTTTTTCCAATTCACATTATCTTAACTTGCTGTTTGCTACAGATGGAAGGGGTGCAATCAATCCAAAGGGATTGGAATACTACAATAATCTCATCAATGAACTCATTCTCCATGGTAATTGTCACATGAAAATAGCCCAAGGCCACTCATTCATTGTAAACACAATATTTTTGAGTCCCAATCAAATTATATTATATTATACAGCGATGTGTAAAAGAAATCTTAGAATTCAATAGAGGATAACGAAGTTAAATTGAAATTTGGAGTAATTTAACCCAAAAACATGTGATTGAAGACATTTGTAAAATTTGCAGGTATTCAACCGCATGTTACCTTATTCCACTTCGATTTGCCCCAGAGCTTGGAAGATGCCTATGGAGGATGGCTCAGTCCCAGAATAGTGTAATGTTTCAATCTATAATTGATATTGCACTTGGTATTGTGTTGTAAATTGTAAGCTACACTTAATAAAAATGTTCAGAGGTCAGTATCTTTAGAAGTGGAAAATGGTTATTCGTGAAAGTTATCTTTATTCTTAACAGATGCCTTACAGTTTTTGATTGGCTAATGTTAAACAGAGAAGATTTCAGAGCCTTTGCAGAAGTTTGTTTCAGAGAATTTGGGGACAGAGTGAAGTACTGGACAACTTTCAACGAGCCAAATGCATTTCCCCTTTTTAGTTATGACATTGGATGGTGGCCTCCGCAACGCTGCTCTTATCCATTTGGAATTGGCAACTGTAGTACAGGAGATTCTACGGAGGAACCATATATTGTTGGTCATCATGTTTTGTTATCCCATGCTGAAGCAGTTGAACTCTACAGAGAAAAATTTCAGGTTGTAATTTTGAACACTTAAATAGGGGAGGAGTTGTTCTTATGAGTGTTTGTCCATGCTCACTTCTGAAAAGGCTCAAGTACTTTCCCTTTGGTTTATCCCTAAACTAAGAAAATAGAAAAGTCCTTAAGGACTATCAAGCCAGGGCTTAAAATTTGGAACAAGGAATTTACCTTTTAATAGGTCCATAAAGTTATGGTTTAACAGCTGGATAATTCTGTTTTCCTGCAGGCCAAGCAAAAGGGTTTTATCAGCTTGGTGATTCTGGCGTTGTGGTATGTGCCATTGACAAACTCGTCCAAGGACATAGCTGCAACTCAGAGGAAATTTGATTTTGAAAATGGTTGGTAAGTGTTTCCTGAATTGAAATGAGAGAATGCCTCTCAAAAACCCTATAACAATTTCATTTATTATGGAACTTCTCTCTCTTCATGTCCAAAAGGTTCATAGATCCCCTTTTCTTTGGGGACTATCCTTCCAGCATGAAGAAGATTGTAGGCTCCAGGCTGCCCACTTTCACCAAAGAGCAATCTAAAAAGCTAAGGGGATCTTTTGATTTCGTCGGGTTGAATCACTACGGCACTTACTATATTTCCGATTTACCTAGTGAGTGGGTTGCTACGGAAAGAGATTTTATGAGAGATTTAAGCTCAAAAACCTCAGGTACATAGCAAATTGTGAAACACAACAAAGTTTGGAATACTGTTAAATCATTTTAGATACTGATGCATATATATTGGTCTGTGTAAAGTAATGCGAGACGGTGTCCCTATTGGTAAGGTAAGCCCATAATTTATTCCTTGGAAATCTCTAGGTAGTCAAAATCTTCGATGCTAAATTAAACTTGTAGAGTGGAACACGAAAATCTTATTATTTAATTGCAGATAGCACCGACTGGAATTACAATTGTTCCATCGGGATTTCTAGCATTATTGGAATATTTCAAGCAACACTATGGCAATCCAGCTATTATAATCTATGAAAACGGTACTACCTCTGGTGCTATATATAGATTGCCTGAACAAATTATTTGTATGTTCATGGCTATTCAATTTAAAAGAACCTAAAGAATCAGTGGTCTTTTTTTATGGGACCCAATTCTCAAATGTAACCACAATATACCTGTTGTTTACGAGCCATTCAAGTATATATCTGTTTAGTTCTAGGCAATTTTCAATGTTAATTTGGTTCCTTGTTTTTTCTTTAATTTTTGAAATGTTATATGAATTGCTGCGTAGGATATGGTACATTAAACAACCAATCTCTTTCAATCTCTGAGGCATTAAATGATACGGAAAGGATGGAGTATCTCCATGACTATCTTGAGAGTTTGCTTGTCGCCATCAGGTAAGTTGAATATACACCGTACCTTTAGCTGTACAGATTTATTATATGGATTCTGGAATGCCTGAGAATTACAGTGAGCATGGTTATG
The DNA here is from genome assembly GCA_007115665.2 of Sequoiadendron giganteum. Taxonomy (NCBI): domain Eukaryota; kingdom Viridiplantae; phylum Streptophyta; class Pinopsida; order Cupressales; family Cupressaceae; genus Sequoiadendron; species Sequoiadendron giganteum. The sequence continues at coordinate 564,631,129 of CM021103.1, read as the reverse complement.
TGGGTGCAGGAATGGATCCAACACTCAAGGGTACTTCGTCTGGACATTGATGGACAATTTTGAGTTTTTGTTTGGTTTTAAGATTCGTTATGGCCTCTTCTATGTAGATTTCAAAGATAAAAATTTGAAGAGATATCCAACTCTTTCTGCTCGCTGGTTTACCAAATTTTTGGAAGGGAAGAAACAAATTGAATATTTATGGAAGAGAAGAGGAGGGCCCACAAAGCTGGATCAAATAGCTGCATCCTCTAATTTTATGTCCACTGATTAGTTTCACCAGGCTCGCTACCCATTTTATTTCCTTTATTGAAACGAAATTTCTGAACAGGACACAATGGCCTGGGATTTTAAGGTATTTACCCTGTTTTCAGGGTTTTATACGGTATATTACCGTTCAGAACTTCAACTCTGGTGTCAACTTCAATATTATGTCTTTTTACACAACGAAGTCGAATTATAAAAGGCGGGGCTTTACTCTAGAACTTCAATGACTTACTACGTGCTTCAATAATTGTAATGGTCAAATTTTCATGACTTAGCAGTGGTGAAATTTTCATTTTTATTTTTTTTCAATTTTCATTTAATTTTGCGTTTATTTGATGGAATGATTTAATCTAATTATATGTTGACATTTAGAGCACTTTCATGTTATGTTCAACTCATGACTTATTGCTTATTCTTATCTTTTCATATTTATTTACATTTATTTATGAATGCTTGCACTTACCCCATCATTATTTTACCCACTCTCACATTCTATAAAGGCGCCATTTTAATTTGTTATGGCAAAGTGCATTGATCAATTTGTCAATGATGAGATGCCAAATGATGTAGGTTTTGTAATTTAGTTGGGAAGTGTTCTAATGTCAACTTGAGTCTAATGTTGATGATGTTTTTTTAATGCCATTACTCAATGCTATGAAGCGTGTGTAAGTTGTTTAGTCTTCTAGTAAGTGTAAGTTGTTTAGTAAATACAATGAAGTTAATATGTATAGTTTTGAAAACAATGTACAAAGTTAATAGTCATTTATTAGTCTTTTTTTGATATTGTTAGAATATTGTTGAGTTTTCTATGTAATTTAGAATTGTTGGTTTACTTTCTTATTTTTGCTAAGGGTATGGTCCCATAGAGGGGGGCTTCCTAAAAAATCTCAGTGGGTGTTGCTTAGATTTTTTAGGAATATTTTAAGGCTAGTGGTCCCATGAATTCAATTTTGCAATTCAGCGTAAAAGTTTGAGCTCCAAAATTTAAGGATCCAACTGGGGTATTTTTGGTAAAAATTAATAAATAAATAAAAATTCTCTCATTTTTAATTTTTTTTGGAATTTAAAATTTTAAGTGATAGACAAGTGGCAAAAAAATTTCTAAAAAATTCCTAAGTGTAGGGGCAATTTCTAGCTCCACCTCAATTTCATCCGCTGAAAGATTTATTTCTAAAAGGTAGGGGCTCCTATTTTTCTGCAAAAGATTCTAATTAATCCATAGCACAATTTTTTTTTGCTTCATGGGACCACTTGATCCATGAAAATAGAAGCCCAAGCCCCCCCATGGGACCACACAGTAATAGTCATGTATTAGTCTTTTTGTGATATTGTTAGAATATTGTTGAGTTTGTATGTGATTTAGAATTGTTGGTTTACTTTCCTATTTTTTCATGCTTTTTCTATTTTCTAATTTTATTAACCACAAAATCTCCCAAATTAGTATGAAAAAACTTTCTTAAATTTTATATCATTCAAAATTACTATATTAAATTATTACACATAAATAGATAGAAAGTTACTATCTTAAATTATTAGACATAATCGAAGTTTCTAAAATTTAGAAAATTAAGTACTTAAGAACTTTCTTAAATTTATTATTGTATATAAAAGTAAGTTTCTAAATTAATATACTTAAAATCAAAAAATATTTAAAATCTTAAAAAAATAAAATTATCCTTTGATGTCATATATAGATAGATAGATAGATAGATAGAGAGAGAGAGAGAGAAGAGAGAGAGAGAGAATTATAACTGAATGAAAAAAATGATCATTTTAAATTAAAGTATCAAATTAAAAAAATAAATAAATAAATAAAAAGGAAATATCTTAAATTTATTATTATACAAAAAAAATATTGAATGTTTTTTAAAAGAATAAAAAGATTTAAAAAAGAAAAATCATTCATATTATATTTTATTCAAAATTAATATATAGCTTAAAGAAATATTATTAATTGATGACTTTATTAAAGATCTTATTGCACAAAAATATAGCAACTTGAATGTACAATCTATTATAAAGGCTTTTCATGATAAGTCCACATCTATAATCAATTTAATATCATAAAATTAAATAGAAAGAAAATATAATAACTTATTATTACACATAAAAATATATTTTAATTAGAATTAGAGTTGTCATTATAATTAAGGTTAGTGTTAGTATTAGAATTATGAATAAAGTTAGAATTATGGTTAGGGCTAGAAATAAGATAAGGGTTTGGGTTAAAATTCAACTAAGGTTGGGGTTATCGTTAGGTTTAAGGTTATGATTAGAATTCAATTAGGGTAGGATGAGGGGTTCAATTAAGGTTAGCATTGAAATTATGAATAGAGTTAGAATTATGGTTAGGGTTAAAAATAAAAATTAGGGTTATAATTAAGGTTAGGATTCAATTACAAATATGATTAGGGTTAGGGTTAGGGATCAATTAGCATTAGTGATGAATTGGGGATAGGGTTAGGATTAAGAATCAATTAGGATACAACTCAATTATGATTAGAGTTCAAAAGGAACAAATTAGATTTCAATTAGGGTTAAGAATATGTTAGGGTTAGGGTAGGTAGGGTTCAATTATGGCTAGAGTTAAAGTTAAGGTTATAGGATAAAGTTTGAGGTAAAGGTTAGAGTTACGATTGTGGTTAAGCTTAGGATTCAACTACAGATAGGGTTATGGTTCAATTAGGATTAGGCTTAGGATTAATTATAGGTTAGGGTAAGGGTTCAACTAGGGTTAGACTTTAACTATGATTAAGGTTAGGGTTCAATTAGTAGTACAATTAGAATTAGGGTTGCCATTGCAATTATAGCTAGTGTTAGAAATATAATTATGAATAGAGTTAGAATTATAGTTATGGTTAGAATTACAATAAGTGTTATAGTTAGGGCTAGGGTTAGAATTCAAGCAAAGCTAGAGTAAGGGTTAGGTTTAAGGTTAGGATTAGAATTCAATTAGGGTTGAATTTCAATAGAGTTAGGATTAGGGCTCAATTAGGGTTTAGGTTATGGTTTGGGTTCAATTAGAGTTAGATTCAATTAGGGTTGAATGCCAATAGGATTAGGGTAAGGGTTAGAGTTTTAAAATAAATCTTGGGGTTAGATTTTAGGTCAAGGTTTGCATTCAATTAGGGTTAGAGTTATTGTTGGATTTCTATTAGGGTTAGGGTTAGGGTTAGGAGTTATAAGGTTGGATTTAAGGAACAATTAGGATTAGGCTTGAATTAGGCATATGATCAAGGTTAAATTAAGGTTAGGGTTCAAAATGGTTCAAATAGAGTTCAATTAGGGTTAGCATTTTGTTAAGGTTAGGCTTCTTGATTACAATTTAATTGAGGTTAGGGATAAAGTTAGGGTCATGGGATAAAGTTTGAGGTAAAGGTTAGGTTTTTGATTGGCATTAGTGTTAAAGTTAGGGTTATGGGATAAAGTTTGAGGTAAAGGTTAGGATAGGGTTCAATTAGGGCTAAGGTTAAAGTTAGACCTATATGATAAAGTTTGAGGTAAACATTAGGCTTTCAATCGGGGTTAGGGTTAGGACTCAACTTGGATAGGATTATGGTTCAATTAGGATTAAATTTTAATAGCGTTAGGATTAGGTTTCAATTAGGGTTTGAGCTATGGTTTGGGTTCAATCGACACTAGAATTCAATTAGGGCTAAATTTCAATAGGGTTAGGCTTCTAAAATAAATCTTGGGGTTAGGGTTGGGATTAGGGTTTGCGTTCAATTAGGGTTTGAGTTAGAGTTGGATTTCTATTAGAGTTAGGGCCATTTTTAGGAGTTAAAAATAAAGATTAAGATTAGGTTTGGGTATTAATTAGTGTTAGGGTTAGGGTTTAATTAGGGTTAAAATTCAACTATGGTTGGGGTTAAGGTTCAATTGATGCTTAATTAAGGTTAGGGTTCTATGATAAATTTTGGGGTTAGGCTTAGGGTTAGAATTCAATTAGGATTAGGATAAAGGGTTATAGTTATGGTAAGATTTTGCATTCAATTAGTATTTAATTGGGGTTATGATTAGGGTTTATATTCAATTAATGTTATGGTTCAATTGGGTTAAGGTTAGGATCCAATTATTATAGTTAGGGTTAAAGATAGCTTAGGGTTATGATTCAATTACAGTTAGGGTTAAGGTTTAATTTCATTTAGTATTACAATTCATTTAATGTTAGAGTTTAATTAGGGTTAAAGTAGGGATAGGGTAAAATTAGGGTAAGTGTTATGGTTCAATTAAGGTTATGGTTAAATTAGGGTTATGCTTTAATTAGGGTCGGGGTTTAATGAAAGTTAGGTTAGGTTAGAGTTAGGGTTTAATTAGGATCAAGATTCAATTAGGGTTAGGGTTAGGAATAAGGTTTAACTATGGTTAGACTTAGGGTTCAATTAGGGTTATAGGAGATATTTTCAAGTTAGGTTACAATTAAGATATAATTAAGATTCAAATAAGATTAGGGTTAAGGTTCAATTAGGATACATGCTCAAGTTTATTAGGGGCTAGCATTTAAGTAGGTTTAAGGTTTAATTAGGGTTAGGGTGAAATTAGCATTTGATTAGGGTTAGGGTCCAATTAGAACTAGGGTTAGGATCATAGTTCAATTACTGTTAGAATTAGGGTTAGAATCAGAGTTCAATTAGGTTAGGGTGATAATTTAATTAGGATTAAGGTTCAATTAAGTTTACGAGTAGAGCTACAATGCATTTAGGGTTAGGGTTAGGGTTCAACTAGGGTTAGAAGATAAATCTTCAAGTTAGTGTTAGGGTTAGCTTTAAATTATTGTTAGGTTTCAATTGGGTGTATGATTAAGGTTAAGAGTTAAGGTTGACATAGGGTTAGGGTTAGTGTTCAAATTGGGTTAGGTTTTCATAAAGATTAAGGTTAGTGTTGAATTAAAATTAGGGTTAGGGTAGAGATTAGCATTACAATTAGTGTTCAAGTATGGTTAAGGTTAGGGTTAGGGTTCAATTAGGAGTAAGATTCTATTTGAACTAGGGTTAAATTAGGTTTACATCATAATTAAGGTTATAGTTCAATTAGGGTTAGGGTTTAATTAGGGTTCAATTATGCTTTTGGTTCTACAATAAAGCTTGAGGTTAGGGTTAGCATTAGGGTTCAATTAGGGTTAGTATTAGGCTTAGGGTTTAATTAAGGTTTGTTTAGGGTTAGGGTTCAATTAGGGTTATAATTAAGTTAATGGTTTGTTAGGGTTAGGGTTTAATTGGTAAGGGTTACATTAAATAAGGTTATTGTTTAATTAGGGTTAGGGTTCATATTTAATTATGATTAGGGTTAGGGTTTGATTATAAGAATAATTAGTGTTAGGGTTGGGTTAAAGTTCAATTATGGTTAGGGTTATATTTAGGGTTCTCAAATAAAGCTTACAATTTGGGTTTGGATTTTGATTGGGGTTAGGGTTAGGTTTTGATTATGGTTATGGTTTAATTAAGGTTAAATTGAGGTTATAGCTATAAAATAAAGCTTGGGGTTAGGGTTAGCATTAGGGTTCAATTAGGGTTAGGGCTTAATTAGGGTTACAATTTAATTAGGAATCAATCGAGGCTTGGTTAGGGTTAGGGTTAGGATTAGAGTTCTAATTTAGGGTAAGGTTTAGTGGTGTTAGGTTTAAACTATGGTTAGTGTTAGGGTTCGGTTAGGGTTACAGTTAAATTAACATTCAATTAGGGTTAGGGATTAATTAGGTAAAGGTTGTGATTCAAATAAGGTTAGTGTTTAATTATGGTTAGGATTAGTCTTTAATTAGTTAAGAGTTACAATTAAAGTAAACTTATTGTTTAATTAGGGATAGATTAGGGTTCAATTAGGGTTAGAGTTTTATGAGGATAAGGGTAAGCGTTAGGGTGAAGGTAACATTCAACCATGGTAGCATTATAGTTAGGGTTCTAGGATAAAGCTTATAGTTCAGGTTTTAGTTGGGGTTAGGTTTAGGGTTTTATTCTAATTAGGGTAAGGGTATCATTAGGGTTTAATTAGGGTTATGGTTCTATAATATAAAGCTTTGGGCTAGGATTATATTAGGGTTCAAGTATAGTTATGATTAGGGTTAAGGTTCAATTACGGTTACGATTAGGGTTTAATTAGCCTTTAATCTAGGTTTGGTTAAGGTTAGGGTTAGAGTTTAAAATTATGGTTATAACTCTATATCTAATGCTAACCTTAACCCTAATATTATAAAACTAATACTAATTCTAACTGTAACCCCAACCCTAACCCTAATTTTAACCCTAAACCTAAACCTAGACCTATATGTACCTCTAACATTGATTGTAACTCTAACTCTAACACTAACCCTAACCTTAATTAATTCTAAAACTAATGCTAATTATAACCCTTATCATAACCCTCGACTTCCATTAACCCGAATCCTTAACTTAATCATAATCCAAACAATATTAATATAATATTACATTAACATTAAATAATAACCCTATAATATTTACTAATTTAATAATAATTTATTAAATATTATAATATTATTATTTTAATTAATCAAAGTTAATTATTATATTATTTAATATTATATAATATATTTATTATTAAATTATAACTTATATACTTGTATATAATATTATAATTATAATAATACATTAATTTTTTTAATAAATTATTTTTTTATAAAAAAATACGAATCACACAAATATTATTTGCTAAAAGATCAATTGGTAACTCTTAGCGTGTTTTATATATATTAATATTTAATATATGTATGCTAGTTATTTACATTTATTTTCGTATGCTTGCACTTATCCCATCACTATTTTACCCACTATCACATTCTATAAAGGCGTCATTTTAATTTTCTATGACAAAGTGCATTGATCGATTTGTCAATGATGAGATGCCAAATGATGTAGGTTTTGTAATTTAGTTAGGAAGTGTTCTAATGTCAACTTTGAGTCTAATGTTGATGATGTTCATCAATGCCATGACTCAATGCTATGAGGAGTGTGTAAGTTGTTTAGTCTTCTAGTTAGTTATCAATTAGCCAAGAAAATTCAATAAAGCCATTGTTAATAAATAACTTATATTATACATTCATATGAAATGATAATAACCATAATTTATTATACTAATTAAAAAATTCAATATGATGAAACTCTTAACTAACAAATTAGTAATTTCTAAATTTATCATTCTTGTATAAAAAGTATACAAAAAGACCAGTATGTAGCTATTATAAACCCATAATTATTTTATATTCATTAAAATTTGAGATTAGATAAATATCTAACAATAGTATTTATAAAAGATATGGGAAACCTTGAGAAATTTAAAATGAGTTGACATTAATTTGGTGGGGAGTAATATCAAAAGAGGAGAGAAATAGGTTGTAGGGAGAAACTTTTACAAATATATTAACCATGGTAGGGAAGAGAAAGGAGGTCATGCAAGGCATAAAGGAGGACATAGGAAAAGAGACAGGGGCTCAAAGATTTATGATAGCCTTTAGGGGTGATTTGGGAAGTCTACAAGGATGCAATTCAATGGAAGAGATTTGTGTTGGTGTAAATAGGTAATTTATCTAACTAGTTAATTAGTGAGTCCTATTTACATGTTAGGTCCACTTAGGTCCCAAGAATATTTCTAAAAATCTTAGTTGTCATTTAAATCTTATTTAATCTTTTTCACATTTAATTCTTGAGTCCTAGGTCATTTAATAATGACATAAGTCATTTCATATTTTGCATTAGGTAGTTCATCACACCTTGTCTGTATAAGCAAGGTCATTGTACACTTTTTTAATATACCTCATTATATATCTCATAGATCTTAATATCAAGATTAAATTTCATTTATTGCATACTCTCTTGTGGAAGGTTTTCATTGTTTTTGTAGTTGGTCTTAGGTGTTGAGCTAATTTTCAACACCTGTATGGTATCAAAGTCATGGTCATGCAAATCCTTTCTATTTTCAGATGAAAGATCTTGGTGGATTTTTGTAAGCTTGAGTATGCTCTTCTCTTGCACCATATGGTGATTTAGAGAATCAGAAAAACTTGAAAAAACACCAAATTTGGGTTTTCTCTCTGTGGGTTTTTATTTCAAGTTAATTTTGAAGCTTATTGGTGCAAATCTAAGCTCACCTTTGAGTTTAGGGAGTCGAATAAAGTTATTTTTGTCTTTCATTTTTTCCAAATTGGACTTGTGAGGCCAAATCTACAAAGGTTTGAAGTTGGGGGATGGTTGCCAGATCTGGGAGGTAGCTAATTTTTCGAAGCACTTTGGGCCAAAATCGACCTTGTCATTACGTCTAGAAGGCTCAAAAAACCCAAGATAAATTATCAAATCGTTATAATTAGAGACTTTTCTCTAGGCCCTCAAAGGTTTTTTTGTTGTATCATCGACATAAATCTATACTATACGGATCTGTACAAATTCATGTGATTCGTACAATCGCAAGCATCAAAAATACCATTAACAGAATCTTCTAAGCATATTTTGTAAATTATTATGTGACCTACATCATCACTTGTAGGGTAAGTGCACAAAGTTGAGTTCACGAAACATGGAATTTTTTGCCTTAGCCGAAAAAATAAAATCGTCTTTGCAAAAATGGGATCCTGATTTTTATAAACAGGATCTCGATTTTTAATTTAGGTTCATGATCCCAAGCCTAAATGACAAACGGGATCCCACTTTTTAAAAATCAGGATCTCGTTTGTTAGATTGCTTAGAAATTGAAACCCTAAATTGAATTGAAACATTTTGTTTTGCTAAAACCTTAAATTGAAATCGAAGAAATCATTTTGATTTTGAAAACCCTAATTTTGAGCTCAAGAAAATTCATTTGCATTGCTTAAATGTTTTAAATTTCATTTGCATTGTATGGAGAAAATGATATGTTAAACTTTAGTTTCAATGTTAAATTATAATTAGATTAGAAAAACGTTCCATTTTTTGTGAAATGAGTACAGTATTTCTATATGAATTTTCATTTAGAACTATCTTTTATATGAATTTCGATAATTAATTATAGGTAAAATAATCAGTCCTATTAAAAAGATGAAATAAAAATAAAAGAAAAAAGAAAACACATTCTAAATTCAAAATCTAGCTTTATATAGGGTCTATGACAACAATATCATCTTCAAACTTAATTTTTTCTGATTTTAGATTTAATAAATTCCAAGAGTTATTGATTTTTAAGTGAAATTAAAACACTAAAATTCATAAGAGAAAAAAATCCTTATGTAGGAAGGAACATCACATTAACATTAACGCTAGACATTCAACTAATTTAATATATCCTTTATTTCCAATATTTTTTCCTTGATTAAAGTCTCACACTTCATCATGCAAATCATTTCAATTAGAGGAAGGCTATAAGAATGATTAGTTATCTCATCTTAACAATCAGCCTTGAAATCTTTCGGTGGTGGGATGATTGCTACTTGTTGTTATCTTTTCTTTTCAGGTGCTCTCTTTTGTAAAGGGTTTTGGTCCCCTTCAAAACCCATCTTTTACCTTTAATCAAAACAATCAACCTTGAAATCCTTTATAATTTATTAGTCTTGTTTTCAGAGACCATTGTGGAGATCCATACTCTTATTAATTACTTTATAGAAATATTTATGCAATCCTTTTATCCACTGCTTAATGGAGGTTACCACACATTTTATCCTATATAATGTAGAGTCTTATTGTTGGGAAATTATGATAAGAATAGTGATAAAACTATCTATTTCATACTTGAGGGTCTTATGAATTTATTAAGACAAGATGTTCAATATATGGCATATTCATTCAATTCTTGCTTGGTCTACCAATCCTTACCCATCCTAGATAAAATAGTAGACACTATAGCTTTCATCCACTGTGTTCTATAGTTTTCTTACCTATATTAAAATAATATTTGTTTGATAATCTACTAGGGTTAGCTAACTATTACCTTAATCAATTAATGAGGTATCAATCTCAACAAATTTTGATCCTTTAAGTAATCTAAAATATGGTGCATAAGGTTCTTGGTTTCTTCTTGATTCTAAGGCTATACAACATACTTGCAATCTAAGATAAATCCCTTTTTGGTGGCTTAATGATTCTTTTCCTATTTTGAATGTTATATTCTAGCCAAGTGGGGACAAAAGAAGTAGCATAATCTTCCTAAGAAGGAACTTGTAGTTAATTATATGGATTCCTTAAACCCAAGGCTTGTTGGAGGATGAGAGTTTGCATAGTTTCTTTTACATTGATATCTTGTATGCCTTTGTGAATCTTTCTTTCCATTTTATTCATTAAGATATCTACCTCTTTCATAGTCAAATATATGATAATTGAGTCTTCATGATCATTTTATTCTCCTTGGGATTCCTCAACTTCTTGCACCATTTTCTCATCCTTCACATTTTTTAATTATCTTTCTAGTGATATCATTTTCCTTAAGCTTGTATTTCATCTTTTCTTAAGAATATTCTCCTTAGTTTGATAAAATACTCTATCAATATTTAATAAGGAGTGTGGAGAATATAAAATAAGGTTTAAAAATAGACCTTGTATTACTTCCTTATTTTGTGAGGATTGGGAATTAAATGTTTATTTTTCTCCTTTTGTTCTTGAAATAATAGGATTAGGACTATCATTAGTTGGTAAATATTGGTATGTTAAAGAATAGTTAAGATTCATAAATTTTATCAATGTTTGTTTGCAAATTTAGTTAGAAAATTTAGTTAGATAGTATTCAACATTCATTTTTATTTTATGTTTTGACCTCTCTTAGTCTAAAATCTCAATTTTTGCACTAGTTACCTAGACAGTAAAGAATCTAAATATTTTTCTTTTCTAAGTTATTTTAGGTTCTTTCAATTCCAAACAATCTAAAATAAAATACTTGATTCAACATTAACTAAATTTATATTATACATTTTATATCATAAAATTCATTTAAGTGGGTAATATTAATGAAAAATAAAAACTAAAAAAAAATCTTATATTCAATTAAAAAAATATCCAGTTAAAATATACATCAAACTTAATCTTAATCATACATAATTATGTGTTTCTATTATGGAAATAGTCAATCTATTCATAAAATAAAAAATATTCATAAACTAGGCACTAACTTGCAAGTCCATTATTCCAAGGGCCACCCAAACTTCACCCTAAGTTTACTAAACCCTAAGCCCTGAACTCTAAAATCTAAACCCTTAACACTAAAGCATTCATTTTGTCTTAGGACCTTAAAATGAAATTTGGTTTCCTTAGGCAACTCCACCAAATTTTATTCCCTTAAGCCACGTCATTTTGTCATAGGACCTTACTACAAAGATCCCCTTAAGCCATCCTATTACCGTAAACCCTAAACTCTAAACTCTAAACCCTAAACCCTAAAGACATCATTTTTTCCTAGGCCCTTAATGAATTTCGGTTTCCTTGGGCAACGTCACCAAATTTTATTCACTTGAGCCATGCCATTTTTCCATAGGACCTCACTAGACATAGATCCCCTTAAGCCATCTTATCACCCTAAATCGTAAATTGATGTCTTAAGGGGTCATAATATGACATTTCTTAAGGGGATCAAAGAAGTTCTTAAAATTTGGTGAAGTTGCCCAAGGCAACCAAATTTAACAATAATAAGATTGTGCAAGATTATAATATGAATGATATTTCATGATCTAGGTTAGTCAATTGAAACAAGAGCTATCTCAATCAACTATTCCACAAGAAAATTTTCTTCACTAACTTGCAAGTTCATTATATTCCAAGGGACACCAAAACTTCACCCTAAGTTTTGTAAGCCAAATTTAACAATAATAAGATCGTGCAAGATTATAATATGAATGAGATAAATCATGATCTAGGTTGATTAATTTACACTTTAGGGTGATAGGATGGCTTAAGGGGGTCTATGTCTAGTAAGTTCCTAGGACAAAATGACATGGCTCAAGTGAATAAAATTTGTTTGCCTTGGGCATCTTCACCAAATTTTATTCACTTAAAAGCCATGTCATTTTGTACTAGGACCTTACTACATAGATCCCCTTAAGCCATCGTATTACCCTTAAATCTAAATCTTAAACTCTAAACCATAAACCCTATAAAAATCATAAATTGTCCTATATTAATAGTTAATTGTATCTTCATTCAAGTAACATGCCTTAGACATAAATGAGGCTTACATATTTTATCATTTGTATTCAATTAGTCCATTTATATTGAATGGTTTAAGGGTATTTCCTAAACATGCATCTTACATTTTTAAATTACAAATCTAATGCAAGTTCACTCATATCTTAGATATCACATGGATCGATTCAATAATATTCGCAATCCACCTCTGCGCCATCCATCTCCACCACCTTCACCTCCACCTCCACCCACTCCACCTCATAACCTCCCACCTCCACCACCTAAAATCGATGGTGCTCATTTGCAAGAACGAATCAATTCCAATGTTAGAACCATCCAAGATCAAATCAACATTATTCAAAATGAAGAATTTTCTGCACCACCTGTGAGGATGACTGCATCTAGGATGCAAACCATTGTTGATGTTGTCAGTGCTATGGATGGGATCTTAGATGAGCATTGACAATGGCTAGAGGAGAGGAGAACTTGTGATTCTGAAAAGGAAAACACAAATAAATGAAGAGATGCAGTAGAGAGCCACAATAGTTTTTAAATTAAGACAATGATCTTAAATAGTTATGAATTTATGAATTTGGTGAACGATGGATATTTTGTGTGATGAATTTATAAATTTGGTTGGATGGATATTTTTAGTGACGCGAATTTATGATTTTGGTTCTAGATGGATATTTTTAGTGACTTGAATTTATGATTTTGGTTCTAGATGGATATTTTTAGTCACATGAATTTATGAATTTGGTGGAATTTATGAACTTACAATGATGAATTTATAATAGTATATATTTTATGACTATCTACTAGATCATGATTTCTCCTGATGGAAAATTGTAATATATATATGCATTAGACATAAGATGAGCTTTTTGTGAATGTTTCAAGTTTATTTTTTAGTATGTACACATGTATTAAAATTGCGTATAGTTGTTAAATTTTGAAATTTGTATGTACGTACATAGTTTAGTTTAATGATGTATGCATGCAAATTATGCATTGTATTTTTTATTTTAAATGTATGTACATGTTAAATTTTGAGTTTTTTATGCACATACTCAAGTTCAATCAATGCATATGTGTGTTTCAATTTTATATGATCTTAATATATGTATGCACATCATATTTAAACAAATTTGCATGTGCACTTCAAATTTAACTATTTCTTGTAATTTTTTTAAGTTTGTATGTTAATTTTGTATAATTTAATGCAGGTTAAAATTTTGAGTTTTTTATGCACATACTCAAGTTCAATCAATGCATATGTGTGTTTCAATTTTATATGATCTTAATATATGTATGCACATCATATTTAAACAAATTTGCATGTGCGCTTCAAATTTAACTATTTCTTGTAATTTTTTTAAGTTTGTATGTTAATTTTGTATAATTTAATGCAGGTGCACACTTATATCTCATATCATGGATGATTTTAACATTGATGATATCATCAATCCACCACCTCAGCCACCACCACCTCCACCTCCCCCTCCACCTAATATGCCACCTCCAACACCTGTTGCATCTAATGAGGCTCACTTGCGAGTACACATAAATGATCAAGTTGTATCCATACAAAATAAAATCAATGTTATGCAAAGTCAAGAATTGATTCCACCACATGTTAGAAGTTTTGCATCTTCAATGCAAAACGTTGTGGATTCCATCAGGACCATTGATTATGATCTAGATAGGCATCGACAAGACAGAGAACATATGAGACAATTTTATGTTGATGGTCTCTCTTATAAACAAATTTTAGACCTTAAAATAACGAAATCCCACCTAGCCCCCTACTTTCTCGACCCTGTTACTCGACAACCCATTCCTCCCAACAAATCTATAATATCCATGAGGTGGTGCATACATCCATAGATGAGTGCACATTTTTGGGATTGATGGTATATGGTTTTTGATAGTCCCCCACACGCTAATTGGGAGTGCCCACTGTATTTTTTGAGGAAACTGTATGTAGAGTTTGTTATGGGGTAAAAGCCAAATTATTTTGATTTTAAATAATTTCAAGGTGTTGGTAGCGGCATGCCACAACAGAGGTTAGGGGCAAGGGTTGATCCCCAATGCCCCGTGCATGTGCAACCCCTTGTTGTTGCTCCTGGTCCTCCCATTTCTGCACCTGTGCATCATCGAGCTATGGTCTTGATATTAGGTTCCCTTAGTACACTCGCAAGAGACCTTGATCAACATGCTTCTATGATAGTAGGTGGGGAGCATAGAGACGATGATGATGGAGGAGTGTTTTATGGAGCTGGTCTGAGTACAACTCCAAGAGTGTCGAGGCCCATCCCACATGTAGTGGTCTGGAAATATATCCACAACATAGTTTTTCTAGTAGATAAGGATTTTATCGTTATAGAATTCATTGATTCGAGGACCTCCTAGATACCTCAACTTCCATATGAGGTGTTTGATGTAGAAATCAATAACTATGCATCCACCCTTCTCAGTCATTCAAAAAATCCCCAAGCTGAGAAATTTACAACTTAAACTGAGAATACATGGATAAATTAGCTAAGAAAAAGGTAGAAGAACATTTTGATAAGAATAAGGATAAACTATAGGAGAAATGGGGAATGCATAAGAAAGAACCAGAGGAGACGTAGAGCACTTCCTAGAGGTCCAGAAGAATCCACCTAGGCACTCCACCAATGAAACCTTCCCAAGGGGAATCGAGTAGGTCAAGAAAAAGAAGGATGAAAACCACCCCTCCTTAGATACAATCATCTAAAAATGAAGCTATAGAAGCCCTTATACAAATGAGATCCAAGAGGAATCCCAAGAGGAGAAAGGAATAATAACAATGACAAGTTTCTCCACAAGCAGTAGATGTCGAAGAAGAGGAGCAATCAATTTTGGAGGTTACATCAATTTTGAAAGATACATCCATTTTGGAGACCACAAACATTCTGAAAGACTCCCCAATAGTAGATCAAGAATAGATCTTCAGTGGACTATTTCAAAAATAAGTGATGGACCTAACAATCAAAACATATCCCCACATACAACACTTAATCAGTCCATCACATAAAGGGAAATAATTAAGTACATGATAGCATCCAATCTAACATTAAATGACCTCATAGATAAATTACTAAACCATCTGACCACTACATTGAAGAAAAGAAGAGAGAAAGCAGTGAAAGAAGAACAATTAAAAGACCTAGCCATTGGAGAGGTGGCTACCACAGTAAACCCCCCACAAAAATAAAATATTATATAGATTTAAACTAAGGAGCTCTAATCTAAACAAAGACTGCATAAATTGATGATGGAAAAACCAGAGATCACATAAACAATACAAAAAGAGATCAAAGAAGTGATAACAAAGGCTTGTCAACAACTACAAGAGGAAGAAACAAAGCATAAAGCAGTCTCATCAGAGCAGGAACAATCTTCTCATCCTCCATGGTTTGAGACACCCTCCTCTTCTACAACTTATTTTATGCATTCTGTTAAGGACTTCTTTCTTAAGTATAAGTAGATTCAAATGGTGGCTTCTTCGTAACTCATTCAACTACTACTGATAGGTTCACAAGTAGACCTAGGAAGCATATCATCATTATAGAATTTTCAATTAGGAGACATCCTACACCAAATAGCGAGAGAATAAATTCTATAACAT